>BSBK01006460.1:0-164333 GCA_027943335.1 Chamaecyparis obtusa
CATCTACAACAGGGGAATTCTGACAAGCATCCTTTTCCTCTTCAGCTTGCCTGCCAGGAGGCCTAAGGTGTCCTCCTTTTGGGTTTACCATCCTCTTTGCTAGCCTGGTCCTTTCCATCCTTAGTATCAGTTTGATCTTCTGGTTTTTCTTCTTCAGTAGGGAAGTCCTGAGAAACTTCCTTTTCATCTTCAGTAGGGGAGTCCTAGGCAGTTTCGTCCTCCTCTTCAACTCCTTCCTCTTCTTTTTCTTCCTCTTGATTTTCCTCTTCTTTACCTCCTTCCTCTTCCTCCTTATCATCTTCCATAATGTCATTCATGTCCTCTTCCTACTCTTTATCTTAAGGATTCCAATCCTCTTTTCTTGGGCTCTCTCCTCATTACCAGAATCCACCTCCGCATTATCATCCTCGACACTTTTTTTTCCTTGAGAACGAGGGCTATTTTCATTAGCATCATCTCCGCTGACCTTTTCTTTCTCCTTATCACTTTTATTGCCAGCTTCATCACTACTATCAGAGATTTTTTTCTTGTTTCTCTTCCTCTTCTTGCAGGTTTCAACCTTTCTATCGACCTCTTTGATCTCCTTTCTTTTTCTAGTGATCCTTTTCAGGATTGGGTCCAGGATAATATCCCTTTCATAGTCAGCAATGAGGAGAATCAAACCCTCATGCAACACTGGATTACTCACTTGCTTCATGTGCTCCGTTATGCTACTGTTCAGAGAGCTCAAAGAAAATACGAAAATGAAATCCTCTTATTGTGCCTAAAGTGATTAGCTAGAACAAAATGCATGTTGTAGATTTTGGAGTAGCGCCCATCGAGCTAAAGTACTTGATCATTAATTTCAGAATTTTAGCCCAAAAATCCTTAATTTTAGTCATATCCACATATTCTCCTTTGCCTTTTGTCATGAGAGCTTTTTCATCAATAGTTTTAGGGAAGAGATTAAAAACTTCAATTCCTAACTGCTTGTTGCCTTTATGGAAATGAGTACCATCTAGGGCTAAGCCAGTGATTTTTTCCATAAGGGTAAGAGTAAGGGGGAAAGATTTACCCCATAAATTGACTTTTCCTTTAACCCAACCATCAGAAAACAAGGTAGTTACCTGTTTATCATAGTCGTGAAGCTTTTCCATATACTCAGTGACCCCTCCTTTTCTCAGCTTCTTCCAGACTTTCTTCTCTTGTCTCTATTTCTCACAGTCAAAGGGATCCTCTCTCCTTAGACCTCCTCCCATTTTTTGCTTTCTACTTCTATTCTGGTTCGACTTCTTACCAGTAATCTTCTTCTCACAACTTTTCTTTCTATTTCTTTTATGATTACTTAAAATAACCCAGAATTTGTGTCTCATTAAGATCGAAATAATGATCCCACACTTCGCCTTACATGTATCCCTCCTCAATATTTGTTTCATCCTTGTCATCATAATATTAAGTGATTTTCCCTTCCTTTAATCTATTATTTGTTGTTTCTACCACACTTGCTTCTATTTTGTTAATCAGAGACTATGGGTTCATTTTGATATCTTGGAATATGTGTCTATTTCTCTCCTTCCATAATTCTCATGCAACTATCGAAGGGGAAATTACCCATAGATTGTTATACAAGCTATTGTGCATATGATTTGGCCATGACTGGAGAAAATTTAACAAAGTGTTTGGTAAAGGAGTTTACCAATTTAATTTCTGGCATATACTTGTCCAACATTTTGTGGAATAATCACATGATAGTAAGATATGATCTACCAATTCTTCTTCATTTTCACATAATGGATAGCGGATTGGACCCCAAAAATATAATTTTCTTAAGTCCTTCTACTAAGAGGATTTTCTTTTGTAATGTTGTCCAAAGAAATGTTCCATCTTTGGGAGAGCATTCTTTGTTCCAACATAGATTAATCGGTAGCTCCATTTTCAGGAAATAGTAATGAATTTATGATAATATTATACCCTAATTTTACTTTATAGTTACCATCATTTGAACCACCATAGATAATTTTATCTGATTTATTTTTTAGTGTAAATAGTCTATTTTTCAAATTTTTAGTTAAGGTCTTCTTTAAGTTGTCTGGAAGGGAGGTATTGTTCAAAGATTTCCATTCCCATCCCTCTTCATTTTTGGATATATACTAATTTAGCTTATGACCCCATTCTTGGGTAAGTGTCTATTTAATAATATGATCTAACCCTAATGTGTCTAGGGGTTGATAACCAGCTCATGAGTCTTCCCAGAATAAAGTATCTTCACTGTTACCAATATCCAAAGTTAAATTGTTACTAAAGAACATCCATGCATTCTACCATGAAGTTTCAAATACGTGATCCTTTGACATGGTTTCTTGCCTAAATATGTTGATAGGTTCTTCATTAGATATATACTTGTTCAGGAGAATAGCGACCCATTTTCTATCTCTGTGTTGGAACATCTTCCAAATTAGTTTAGCCCCTAAAGCTTTATTTCAAAACTAAATATTCTTGATGTTGAACCCTCCTTTGGCTTGTGGAAGACATATGTTATCCCACTTCATAAGAGCCCTTTTTCTTTGTTCCAACTTTCCTTGCCAAAAAAGTCTCTTAATTTTGAATCGATTTTGTTTTTGGTGCTAATAGAAATAAGGAAATTGACATTTGATAGATTGGGATGGAAGATAAAATAATTTTTATCAATGTAGTTCTACCCGCTTTGGATATCCATTTGCCTTTCCATATTTCTATTTTAGATTGAAGTTTAGGTAATAGATGATTCCAAAGTTTGTTGCAAGTTTGACCTTTATCTATAGAAATGCCCAAGTATTTGCAAGCGAAATCTCCAATCTTGTATCCTAGGGTTTTTACAAATCTCCTTCTGGGTTTTAGTGTCTATATTGAGGAAAAAGATTTCCAATTTTGAAGGGTTGACCATTTGTCCTAAGGCCTCCATATATAGATTGAGGATGTCCCTAAGTTTTATGGCCTCTGATTTTGAGCTTTTGATAGGGAGTAAGGTATTATTGACAAATTGTTGAGGTGTAATATTGGGTACATTGTTTGAGCTACTTTGATTCCAGAAAGTTGACCTTCTAGATGTTTTTTGTGGATAGTTCTACCTAGAGCTTCTACCATTATAAGAAAAAAAAAAGGGGAGATGCGGTCCTCCTGTCTAATTCCACATGAAATACTAAAATATCCTTCTGGAGCTCCGTTGATGAGAAGGGAAATTTTAGGAGTAGATATGAAGCTGAAAATCATATTAATCCAATCTTTTGAAAACCCAAAGGCCTCCATACATTTATATAGAAATCTTCATTCTACCTTATCATAAGCCTTTTGGATATCTAGTTTAATTAACATAATAGGTTCCTTGTTGTCTTGTATTGTATGGATTATTTATTGTGCTATAATAATACCTTCTAAAGTGGACCTATTTGGCATGAATCCAGTTTGTTCCAATGATATGATTTTGGTTAGTAATTTTTGTAGTCTGTTGGCTAGAGCTTTGGATAGGATTTTTAAAAAAAAATTGCATAGAGCTATAGGTCTGAAATCTGCCATGTTTTTGTAATTGGATTTTTTGGGGATAAGAGCCACAAAGGTATTATTTATTTTAGCTAATAATTTTCTTGAGTTGCGAGTGGCTTCTAGTGCTTCCCACAGTTTTGCTCCCAAAAAATGCCAGCATTTTTGAAAAAAATAAAGCATGATACCCATATGGTCCTGGTGCCTTATCCAGATTAAATTGAAATAATACATCTTTTATTTCATTAAGGGAGAACTTGCTATTTAGATATATGTCATCCTCTTTGGTAACTAATTTTGGTATAGAGGGTAGGATTGCTTTCTGAGCCATTAAATTGGAAGAATCATAATTGTTTAAGATATTTTGGTAATAGTTAACAAATTCATTATTTATCTGTTGTTGGTTATCTAGGCTTACTCCTTTCATATTTTTTTTATTTTTTTGATTTAATTAATGTTTCTTTTAGCCTTCGTACCATTATGAATTTTTTTTGTATTTCTATCTCCATCCTTTAGCCAAATTTCCCTAGATTTTTGTCTCCAATGGATTTCCTCTTTTGTTAATATATCTCCATATTTGGCTAGAAGTTCCTTTTATTTATGATAACTTATGTCATTCATCCCTGATTTGATGACTTCCTCATTTAGAACACTTATCTCTTTTTCAATTAGTATTTTTTCCTCAAAGATATTATAGAAATGTTCTTTATTCCATCTAAGAATCTTGTTTTTAACAGCTTTGAGTTTGGAGACAAAGAAAAACATTTTGGATCCTTCAAAGTGTTCTTCCTTCCACCATTACTCTAATAAATTCAAGAAATCTTTATGTTGGAACCACATATTTTGGAACTTAAAAGGATTCTTGAAGGGTTTTTCTTCAGTTTTGATATCTAGTCTGATAGGGAAATGATCATAACCGACAATTGTTAAGATTTTTGCTATTAAGTTAAAGTCTACTTCTCCTAGGTCCCCTTTTATTAGGAATCTATCTAATCTTTAAGAAATTATGCTAAAACCTGTTCTTTTGTTAGTCAAGGTATAATTCCCATTAGAAGTTTTCAAATCTACTAGATTGTTTCTATTTACCCAGGAAAAAAATTCTTTCTGAGCTTGAGATATGTATGTGGAACCACCAAATTTTTCATTAGGATTTAAAATAGCGTTGTAGTTTCCCCCAAAAATTAGGAATTCTCTCTCATTAACTTCTATAATTCTATCTAAAGCCTCCCATGTAAGTTTTTTATTATTATTGTCTGTGGGTCCATAAACATTAGGAATGAGGAATCTGAGTTGGCTATTTAGGCTCTTTACTAAACCCAATACCCAATTTTGTGATGTATTATGTGTCTCTAAGGTAAGTTTTCTAGGATCCCATATAATGGCTAATCCTCCAGATGATCCATATGATTCAACCCATATTGATTTCTATATGCCTAATTTCTCTGCTAATTTATTGAAATCATCCTTTTTTAGTTTTATTTATTGAATTAATATAATATCTGAGTTAAAAATATTTAGATTGCATTTTAGTAATCTTTTTTTGTTAGGGGCGTTTAATTGCCTAACATTCCATGTAGTAATTTTCATTGATTTTAGGGAAGGTTCTTCCCCTTCCCTACATAATAAATACCTATAAATTTGATTTGATTTACATCATTACCATCTCTTAATCATAATTCAGAGGTAGACTTTGTACCTCTCTTTTTAGGCTCCTTAGGGATATTAGGAGAGCCCAGGCCCTCAATGAGAGTAGTTATCCCCATGTTAATGTCTGGTTGGTTTAGAGTATCTTTTTTTTGTGTGTATTATCACTATATTCTTCAGCTAAAGTTTCTTTTCCGAGCTCATTTGCTAGGATATTTGAAAATCTATCAATTTTTTATTCTACTTGTCCATCTTCATAGGTTTCTAGTAGTATTTGTTTGTTATTTATTTTTGTATTAGGATCAGTTTGATCCCTAGTGTTTGAATCCTCTTTAGTTGATTGGATTGATTTCTTATTTTGTGGACTAGAGTCTTAGATTATATTTGAAGTTGATTATGAATGATTGAAATCTAATGAGGGGTTTATGTTTCCATACTACTTTCCCATTTTAGATGGGGATCCTTCTGAATTTACATGTACTTGATTGCTATTCTTATCTAGTTGTTCTAATGATGGTGTATCATTTGAGCCTTCACCCGAATTTCATTCTACTTTAGATATATGTCATTGGAGTAACTGATCTCTTATCTCATTATGAGTAATTATGACGTGTTTAATAACTTCATAAAGGAAATCCAGATCCTCTTTTTTTTCCCGACTATTATTTCTTGGTTGTGAAGGGATATTAGCTCATCTAGACTTACTTTAATTTCTTCTGCTTCATTTTATTCTAGGGAATTGTATTTATTCAATTCATGGTCCTTGTTAGATTATAGGGAGTTGTCTTCTTGCAAAAGTTCCTTATTGTTTGATAGTTTCTT
This sequence comes from Chamaecyparis obtusa, assembly GCA_027943335.1. Lineage (NCBI taxonomy): Eukaryota > Viridiplantae > Streptophyta > Pinopsida > Cupressales > Cupressaceae > Chamaecyparis > Chamaecyparis obtusa. The sequence continues at coordinate 5,962 of BSBK01006460.1, forward strand.
AACAGGGGATGCTAGGGTAAAATCTTGATTGAGATCACCCTGTTCTACTTCACTTAAAGGGTGTTTAAGATTACAGTTGGGGAGATTACTATTATGACCATTATTCCCTTTGAACAAGTAGGTTTCAGAGGTAGGGTCAGATTTACTAGAAAATGGAGACAACAAGGTGATAAATTCTTGGGGATTTAATTCATAAATTTCTCCTTCTTCCACCTCAACTTCATGGATTTTGCTCATCTTATAATTAAGATCTGGGAATTTAACTTTCATTTCTCTATTTTCCTTCAATGTTGATTTAGTATCTTGACTCTTTCCTATATTACTATTAATTTTTAAGTTCAATACTTCAATTAGATCTTATGTGTATTTAGTATAAATACATTTATTTATTGGATTCTCTTGATTTTGCTTGATAAAAGCTATAAATTTGTTTACCTCCCCATAATGAATTTATGGGTTGAGTTGATAGATATAATGATTAGAGATTATTTTGATAGGATCTATACTTGTAATGCCTAATCTTTAGTTTATTATCATTCTAAAATTGGTTGAATTCCCAAAACTAGAGTCCAGACCTACCATTTCCCCTATTGTACTACCTATTTTAAAAATAATCTCGCTATGAAGTAGTTCTACAGGGAAATTTGGAATGGATATCCATCTCGGCGTTACTAAAGAGTTAAAAGAATTTGGATCAAAATTTGGTTTCCATTTAATAAAAACAAAGCTAAAACATGTATAGAATATATTTGTACTTTTAATTAATTTATTTCTAAGTTCTTTTGAATAGAAATCTAAAAACAATGTATTATTATAGAGGGAAGATATACTTACCTGGTGTTTCAAACTCTTCTTTACCTAGCTAATGAGTTCAAACAAAGATGCACTCATACCCATCCATTTTGCAAAGCATTCAAAGTTCTTACATCTTTCCCAGAGATTTTCTGAGAATTGATTACTAATAATAATATTTTTTCAGAGTGTAGATGAATTCTGGTCAAATTTTGGAGGATCCATTTTGTATTTTGGGTTAGGGTTTTGAAAAGTTGGGTTATAAGGGGAAGATTGAATATGTGATGGGATAGTAGGTAAGTCCTTCAACATCAAATCCTCACTTGCCATTTGAGATAGGGATGGTTTTGAGGGTTTGGTTTTATTTAACATGTGAAGACGGTAATTAATAATCGAGGTTAGGTGGAATTTTTTACTTGGAGATTTAAAGTTAGATGTTGTTGCATATTTGGTTTTCTAGAAATAAGCTATTTGGGTTTTGATTTTAGAAAAACGGTAAGTTGCTCTGAGTATTCTTGGTCCTATCCTTAGGGTTTTTAGTACCATAATTTTTATTCTATTTTGAGGGATCTAGATATGAATTTGAAAATACCTTTTTTTGTTTGTTTCTCTGGTTATGGTAGATTTGCCAATATTCTTCCTCTATTGGATTATTAACGAGCTTGAAGATTTGATCCTCTATCCTCGCTGGAAAGATGAAGGATTCTACCTCTAGATCTCCTTTTTATACTTGATTCAGAGGATGTTATTTATTAGAATGTCCAATAGGTTCCTTATGCCCTTTTCCCATAAATTCCCTATCCTCATTCTATATGATTAGGGCTTCAAAGTAGTTGGTGGCCAAAGGGATGTCGATCACATATTTCATGGGGGAGAAGAATTATCCCTATTTATTTAATGAATCTATGGTCAAATATATTACAAAGTCATTTGAAGGCCGAACCGAGCCATTCATGGGTAGAGAATACTTCGTAGTGAAAAGTTTATAGGTAGACATATCGATAATTTTGTAACATAATTACTTTAATTTTTAATGAGAATATACAATATTTTATAATACACTATTTTTTAGGGGTATTTACACCCCCTAACATTCAAATTAATAACCTTCACGTCTCCTTAGGAAGGAGCTTCCCCTTCCCAACATTTAGTAGCTTTGTAAAAAAAAATAGGTCCTTAGCTGAAACATCAATGAATCTCAACTCGGCTAAGGATTTCCTACCCCTTTTTTTGGAAGACTTGGCATAGTCAGGGATGTATTTTCCTTTGTAATTGTGTGCTATTCCCAAGGGATCCTACTTTGTGGATCTTTCTACTTCCAATTTACCCATCAAACCTCCTTCTTCTATTTTCACTTCCACATCTTCTAGGTCCATATCTTCCAGTACTTTTTCTATAATCTTAACTTCTTCTAGCACCATCTCCTCACATTCCTCTTCATATTATTTTATTATACCCATGAAATCATAGAGTGATTCTAATTCAAGAGATATTATTGTTTTTTCTACACTATCCATCTTATAAGTGTTTGTCTCTTTCCCTTGCTCTAGTCTACTAGTATCCTTATCCAATATCAACTTAGTATTATTATTGGTGATCTTCTCTAGGGTATTCTCTTCTACCTCCTTGTTATCCTTATATTCTTCACCCCTATAGATATTATCCCCATCTTTAATAAGCAGATACAAACCATTTTCTTATGTATCACTTGTGTTCTTCTCAATAATCATTTCAAGTTCTTTGCATATATTCATCTTCCTCAAGGATTTCCCCTTCTTTCATCAATTATAGTTGGTTTTTTATGGTCTTCTTGAAAACAATAGCTTCTTCCAATAGATTTTGAAGAGTTTCTTTGTAGCCTGAAATATTCATGATAGTTTCTTGTTGAGGTCTATTATGAGTTTTCAGAGAGGTCCTTATTGTCATAGGAGTAGGATGAAACATATATTCAAGAGGAAAATTGAACCCTTCTACAAATGTTCCTTGGATTTCTTATTACTCTCCCATGATTTCTTAACTCGAATAGGAAATGCCTCAGAATTATTATCCAATCCTTTCTCTAGGTCTTTGTGATATAAAATGGTTAGATTGATTCTTTCAACTTTTAAGCCCTTCCCTACGCCCTTCCCAAAATCAACCAGATTACTTACACTCTTTGTATTCATTTTGGTCCTAGTCTCTACCACAAAGCCCCCAAGTTCCATATTTAACTTAATATTAATATCTTGATATGAGGAGTTCTCAATAATTTTGTTAGTGATAGGTTTTTTTATTCTCTATAAAGAGATCCATTTCATCAATTTTTCCATTGTAAAACAAGGGCTTAATTAACCAGGTACCATTTTATGTAACCAATTATATTAGTTCTAAAAATTTACAATTAGGGTTAATATTCACAAGCACTTTGGCCTCATTAGATTTTTTTATCTCTTGAGATACACTCATAGCCTAAAAAGGTGCCCCATGTTGAACCAATTTGATCTAATAAGCTCGGATGGTGATATTCCACTAGGAGCTATCCAAACTTATCCATTTTGGAAAGGTTGTAGGTTTATAAATGGGTTAATATTTGGGGAACGATTTAAGTAGTGAAAACAATACCCATTGAATATCTTATTTCTCCAAACAAGGTTTCATTTTTAACTTCTCTATTTTTGCCAAGAATAAATAGGAAATTATTACTGAGCGAGGAAATACTAACCTGGTTAGGGAATTTGTTAGTATTATAAGGAATTGAGAGGGGGGTGAATCAATGCATCCACAAATCTAAAACTTTTAACAATAATCTTCCACAAGATCCAACTTTCAAATGATAATATAACACATAAGCATAACAAATAAAACATTTACACATATTGAACATAAGATACAAGGTTTTTCCTATGGAAACCCTTGTTAGAGGGAAAAAATCACATGTGGAGATGATGCCCACAAATTTCACTAGTGCACTGATGAAATATTCCCTTTTAGGAGCAATTACAAAAACCCTTTTGAGGTTATACCTGGTTAAGAGTATTTAGCCTTGTTAGAAGCTACAAAAGTCTTATTAAAGACTACAAGATCAAGGGATTTCAAACTCCTTCTAAGAGTCATCTTGTTAGAGAATTTATACTTCATATCCTATTAAATATCCTACCCACTCTATTAGGAGTGACCTTGTTAAAGGAATTTACCTCCAAACCTGTTAGGGCTTGCCTTGAGATAGACTCAGGAATGAATGATCTGATTATGACACTTATTATTTGATAGATTCGCTTCAATTCTGATCAAAAAATTACCTAAACATCTAGATATCCCTCCTTTGTCTTCACATGGTCAAAATCACCTATTGCATCATCACATCTTACCTTAAACTCGATTTCAACCTTCTTTTATAAAAGCTTGTTCCAAGTCAGCCTTTTCCAAAAAAATGTTGTATCCACCGACATAAAAATTAAATTTGATCACACCAAAATAAATTGGTCAACTCAATAAAGAAAACACAATATTAACCAAGTCATAAATTAAATGTTTACTAACTCTAAATTGACTGGTTGGATGATCTAGACAAAGTCACTCTGCATGTCTCCTGTTCTTACTGTCTGTACCACTTCAATCCTCAATAAATCATTGTATTCTTCAATCTAATTGATACAGTCATAAATACAGTTAAATATGCCTCTTTATATGATATCTACCCAATCACACACCTTAAATTGATCTCCAACACCAAATACGATCACGTGTAACTTGCATGTACTATCTTCTTTTCGATTGACTGAACACTTAGCCGATTCTTCAATTTAATCCTTCAACACCATCGGTACAGATGATATCATGCCTTTAATAGATCATGTTTCCAACAATGAAAACAGCACAATACAATCATATGATCAAAATTTAGATCACCTTCATCAAATGCCAACCAAATTTTCCTTCCCACTATTTTTTAATGTTATGAAAAGATTGATCAACTCCACTCCAAACTGCTAGGATGCACCGATTCAAATATTTATCCCACACAAAGTGGATAGAATTTTTCTCGATTTAAAATTACCAACCTTTCTTACTCTTCAAATCTTGGTTACTTCTAGGGTTTTCCAAAAGCGGTTTAATGCCATGATTTTGACCATGGGGTTTTCTTTGGCCTAAGGGTATGCAATTAGATCTTGTTGCCTTGCCAATTCATTCCTTCATACTTAGACTATTTGAGTTCTGATTCCTTGATTTTGCCAAATCACCTTGCCTATTCCCTAACGACACCCCAATACTTCTCCAAGCATTATTGGGTAGTTTCCCTTGGACCTTGATTTGTTTCTTGGCTTTCCTAGAGTGGAATACTTGCCAACCCTCCTAAGAGGTAGAGACCAAGGGAAAGTTTTTAATACTTCCATCTAACATTCTTTTTCCTAGAGTGATCCTATTCACTCCCTGGACAAACATCAAAGGATTTGAGAAGCATTGGAACTTGACCAAACCATCAACATAATGTTATTTATCAAGTCATCTGGATCTTATTTGATTGCATGATGCCCTTATCCCCTGCCAAGGGGCAAAAATGAATGGTTTGACTTTTTACATTTTTCACATATTTGTATAGAAGATTTTTATATATCAACAATTTATTTATTTATTTTAATTTTTTGAAAAAGTGGATTATTCCTCTAAACCATTTTATTAATTATAATATTAATATTACAATTTTCCTTCTTCAAAGGGCATCGGTAGGAAAGAACTAGGTAAAGAAAACCTTTGGTCTTGCCCCAATCCACAAAATCCTAAGTAAAGACTAAACTTCTCCAATCCAAACAATTCAAGAGAAGAGAAACAAAACCTGTGATCTAACCAATACAACATATACTCACAAGAGTATTTACATTACCCCTAATACAGAATTGTCTACAAAATAGATATGACCCCCCATAATAGAATTTGAATATGATACATGCAGTTTCCTGTGATCCAAACCAACCTGTACAAAATTGCCCAACCCATACAAACAAGAAACCATATGTAAGATAATGATACACATTCTAAAACATGTGGATCCAATAAAGGTATCATGTGAACATATACCCAGGTGATGAAGTCAATATCCCCTACCTACAAAGAAAGTCTCACAACAACAAAAACATCTTGTATACAACCTAATTAGCTAGCAATTTATATTAAGCCACCTAAAGGGCTTAGGATTCAGATGCCCTTTATTGAGAACTCCAAGATATCTAAGGTCTTCTCCTCCTAGATTTTTTGTACACCAACTGCTACAGCCATGCCTGAAAACAAGTATTTTGACACAACTTGGACAGTCTGACTAAGAGTTTGTTTTCTTAGCAGCCAAAGAAACTCACCCAATCTTCTAATTTGACTTGGGGCTTCTTTAGATGTGTGTCTACCTCTCCATGAGATTTTAGTTGAAGCAACCAATGCATTCAACTTGTTGTAATCTTCTTGTAATGATTTGTCATCCCTAACTGTGCTCAACTGACTCACCTAGGACATCATTGAAAACATAGAAAATGAGCTTCCCAGGGCCCCTCCTTCCAAACATATAGTACATGGAGTCTCCTCACCCATTCCAAGAGCCCGTACAAAATTGACAATGGAATGATGAGCTAAGACTCCATTTGTTCAACCTGCCTGGTTCAAATCAATGATAGGGTACTTAACAAAAGAATTAACAAACTAGTTGGAATGCTTCAAAACTCAAAAAAAACACAACACAGAATAAATAAAAAACTTGTACTAACTTTTCCAATAGACACTGCGAGCTATCTAATCCATTAATCAACTGAAAACAAAGAAACAAAAAAACTCAAGAATTCACTAAAACTGTGTTACTCTACAAATCTTCTTAATTCCAAATGTTTTTCCCCCCAACCTTTTGCACAGATCGATGGAGGCCTCTTATAGTTGATCTGATGCCTAATTCAATGGTTTCATATAGTTACATAACCATCTTACTCGAAAATGCTCCCTTGCACAAATGTTGTCAATGTTGTGAATGACAACATTGACAACTTGTTACAACCTTTGGGATTTTGGTTCAAAACTTATTGTTCAAACACCATAAGACCCTAACCATGACTTAGTTAGGCTATTTAGACCTCACATAGGCCACTTCTACACTTCTTTGCCCAATTTGACCCCTAAATGCTTCATTCCCACTTTTGCCACAATATTGGTAACTTGGGTACAAATTGGCACTTGCCTTCACAAAGGTCACACATGAGGACATCTCACAGTGATCGATTGTCCCTTGTGTAATTGCCACTTGAATGTATTGCTATTGAACCACATTAATGCTTTTCTTCTTCAACAAATGAGGACAGTCACTCTAAAGACAACATGATAATGTACACTCACTGTAAGGACAGTCACAAATGAGGACATCTCACAGTGACTGTCCCTTGTGTAATTGCCGCTTGAATGTATTGCTATTGAACCACATTAATGCTTTTCTTCTTCAACAAATGAGGACAGTCACTCTAAAGACAACATGATAATGTACACTCACTGTAAGGATAGTCACAAATGAGGACATCTCACAGTGACTGTCCCTTGTGTAATTGCTGCTTGAATTACACAAGGGACAGTCATTGTGAGATGTCCTCATTTGTGACAAGGACAGTCACACATGAGGACATCTCACAGTGATTGTCCCTTGTGTAATTGCCACTTGAATGTATTGCTATTGAACCACATTAATGCTTTTCTTCTTCAACAAATGAGGACAGTCACTCTAAAGACAACATGATAATGTACACTCACTGTAAGGACAGTCACAAATGAGGACATCTCACAGTGACTGTCCCTTGTGTAATTTCCGCTTGAATTACATAAGGGACAGTCATTGTGAGATGTCCTCATTTGTGACAAGGATAGTCACACATGAGGACATCTCACAGTGATTGTCCCTTGTGTAATTGTCACTTGAATGTATTGCTATTGAACCACATTAATGCTTTTCTTCTTCAACAAATGAGGACAGTCACTCTAAAGACAACATGATAATGTACACTCACTGTAAGGACAGTCATAAATGAGGACATCTCACAGTGACTGTCCCTTGTGTAATTGCCGCTTGAATTACACAAGGGACAGTCATTGTGAGATGTCCTCATTTGTGACAAGGACAGTCACACATGAGGACATCTCACAGTGATTGTCTGTAATGTCCCCTTTTTGTCTAACTTGGAAAACAGGAACAATTACTCCACTTCTCAGACTTACTCTATCAGATACTTACAATTAAACTAAGTAATGGAGGTTACTTAAGATATCAACCGCTATTTCAGATTCAATCACAATATGTGTGCAAGATGATATTGATACCAATATGTTTAATAGCACTGTCGGATATAATGATATGAAATATGCTATGAATATGATGTTTCCTATCACTTATAGTGATAGTATAATGATGGTATGTCTGATATAAACAATATCGATATACAATCAATAAGTATTGCTTACAGCAATGTATTTGCTGTGTCTGATATGATGATGTAATTATGCAAATGTGTAATATCGCTATGAGTGATATGTTGCTATTTCAGATTCTGAATTATATGCTTGCAACTTCAAATATTGATGCTGTTTTTGACTATCCTTTCTATCTGTGCAATCATGGTGTTGTCTCTGATCTACAATGATAAACTTGAAACCAAACTGCCAAAGGCAGATGCTCTATTGAGTATATCCAAATATGGATAAGTAAATAAAGTTCTAATGATGCCTTGAGTGACTGACGAGAATGCATTTTTATATTGTCTTTAACAAATGAAGAGATGCAATGAATGAGATGTGTCTTGTTTCTTCCTCCATGTCCCTTTGTTAATCACACCTTTCCATAATCTGACAGTTCACATAATATTATTTCATTATTTTCTGATCATAGATAACTCCCAGATTGACTCAATATCAAATCTTTTTATGAAGGTAATCTTCCCTAATTGGTAGTGCAACCAGTAGTTAACATCCATTGTGTTTGTATTAGTTTGGTCTAACTATCATTAGTATTTAGTCAATCGATATTAACTCTTGCCTTATCCCATATTGTTATGATGATATCCAATCTTTCTACTCTGATATAAGTCGATATCATTTTCTGATAATTGTCCATTTATTGGTTGATTGCTGGTAATGGAGTTTGATCTTCAAATTGACTTCCATTCCTGTTAATACTTAAGGATACATTGTACTTATTATCCATGACTGATGCCTCATTCATCAATAGCTTGTGATATAATCACTGATGCTTTTGTGTTTCTACAAGATGTGGTTTATCTCAGACAATCAATAATCTTTCAATCCTTTAGTCGATATCCTCCTATGTGGTGTCTATTGATATAGATAGTAGAATTCAATCTAGTTTATGTTATTGTCATGATAACATAGGAAGTGATGGTGCATATTTGCTAGCGGGTCTTCATGTTTGATATTGCTTTATCGGATATGTCATTGTCTAAACTTGTGCAATTAATGATTATTTATAATATATGAATGGTTATCCTTCTTGCTTATCAATACATCTTCTGAAACACATAGCGACCTATCCCTTATTCATATCATGTTGATCTTGACTTCATAGTATTTGGTTCATTAATCATCCTCTCATGGTATCGATGTGTAATGACTAGTGATTGTTGTATCACTTCTTCATTCCTCATCGTGATAGATAATGCAGATGTTTAATGTAGATGTATATCGATTACAGATATTCGATATTGCTTTAAACGTTATTATTATTATTATTATTATTAATGTTATTGTTATTATTAAATATTATAATTAATGATGTTAGTAATATTAATAATATTATAATAAATATTATTATAGTGATAACATATTGTTTTATATTGAGAGGTTTATTTATATATTAAAATTATTATATCAATAATTGATTTAATATTATTACTTAATATATTATTATAATATAATATATATAATTTATTAATAATTATTTATTATTAATTTATATTATAATTATAATCATAATTATATTATTTATTAATATTTTAATATTATTTAATTAACATATTACTTATTATGCTAACTATATATTATTATTATCTTTTGATAATAATTATATATTATTGTTATATACTGTTAATAATAGATTATTATATATCATCTAATCATTTTATTATTATACTAAGTTCAATATGTCACGGCTCATGACATTGTCCCTTGTGTAATTGCCACTTGAATGTATTGCTATTGAACCACATTAATGCTTTTCTTCTTCAACAAATGAGGACAGTCACTCTAAAGACAACATGATAATGTACACTCATTGTAAGGACAGTCACAAATGAGGACATCTCACAGTGACTGTCCCTTGTGTAATTGCCACTTGAATTACACAAGGGACAGTCATTGTGAGATGTCCTCATTTGTGACAAGGACAGTCACACATGAGGACATCTCACAGTGATTGTCCCTTGTGTAATTACCACTTGAATGTATTGCTATTGAACCACATTAATGCTTTTCTTCTTCAACAAATGAGGACAGTCACTCTAAAGACACCATGATAATGTACACTCACTGTAAGGACAGTCACAAATGAGGACATCTCATAGTGACTGTCCCTTGTGTAATTGCCACTTGAATGTATTGCTATTCAGCCACATTAATGCTTTTCTTCTTCAACAAATGAGGATAGTCACTCTAAGGACAACATGATAATGTACACTCACTGTAAGTGTACATTATCATGTTGTATTACAAATGGACCTTATGTTGGTCGGGATATAAGTGCAAAAAAAAAAAGGAACGTTGTCATTTGTGTTTTCAACAGCGCCGAGAGAGATTCCCTCCGCGAAATCAAGCGGGTTATCATTTGTGTTTTGAACAAAGCGGGTTGTCATTTGTGTTTTGAACAGCACCGAGAGAGATTCCCTCCGCGAAATCAAGCGGGTTGTCATTTGTGTTTTCAACAGCGCCGAGAGAGATTCCCTCCGCGAAATCACAGCTACAATTTCTGAGTACGTTGGGTTTATTTTTCTTTTGTCATTATTAGTTAATCTGTTATTCAGATGTTAGAGAGCTAAAATACCCAGAAATGAGGACATATCTGTGTTGAATTTATTGTTAGCGGCTTTGGTTATTTAGAATGCTTCCCCACAATACTTAATTACACAAGGGACAGTCACTGTGAGATGTCCTCATTTGTGACAAGGACAGTCACACATGAGGACATCTCACAGTGACTGTCCCTTGTGTAATTGCCACTTGAATGTATTGCTATTCAACCACATTTATGGGCCCGTTTGGACCACGACACACAGTAGCATCTACAAAGAAGAATATCCCAGGTGTAACAAGTTGTAAGAATATACCAACAGTTCTAAGAAGTTCCCTAGCACGTAGTAGCATCTACAGAGAAGAATATACAACATGAGGGCAGCCACTGTAAAGACAACATGATAATGTACACTCATTGTATGTGTACATTATCATGTTGTCTTTATAGTGACTGACCTCATTCAAGTGGCAATTACACAAGGGACAGTCACTGTGAGATGTCCTCATTTGTGACAAGGACAGTCACACATGAGGATATCTCACAGTGACTGTCCCTTGTGTAAGCCACTTGAATGTATTGCTATTCAACCACATTTATGGGCCCGTTTGGACCACGGCACACAGTAGCATCTACAGAGAAGAATATCCCAGGTGTAACAAGTTGTAAGAATATACCAACAGTTCTAAGAAGTTCCCTAGCACATAGTAGCATCTTCTAATTGTCTATACCACTTCACAAGGTATTGTTTGCACACATTGTTTTTGGTTCTTTTGATGACCCTTGTTTTGAAATTGCTATTAGGCCTTGTAGCTTATATGTTTTGATTGCTGGAGAGCTTCTAAAGCTAAGCAAGAAGACCATTGCACGAGTTATAGCCGCGTGCTCAGGTTTGAAAATTATATATTTTTTAATCTAATGTATATTTTAACTAGACTTTTAGCTTATTTTTGCTGTATATTTTAATCTAAAGGGAATCATGGATGTGAACTTGAAAGAATTTTGTACTTAGTTCTTATGGAGAGAATAGTAGTAGTTTACGGTCTAATATGAAATAGAGTTTTCCAATTACAGAAAGTTAATGAATTCTAATAGCTTATATGTTTTGATTGCTGGAGAGCTTCTAGAGCTAAGCAAGAAGACCATTGCACGAGTTATAGCCACGCGCTCAGGTTTGAAAATTGTATATATTTTAATCTAATGTATATTTTAATCCTTTTGCCATGTCATGTAATATGTCTTGCCTTGTAGCTTATATGTTTTGAAATTGTTGTTAGGCCTTGTAGCTTATATGTTTTGATTGCTAGAGAGCTTCTAGAGCTAAGCAAGAAGACCATTGCACTAGTCGTAGCCGCGCGCTCAGGCATGAAAATTGTATATTTTTTAATCTAATGTATATTTTAACTAGACTTTTAAAATATTAAAGGATTTAACTAGGTCTAAGAAGATTTGTGTACTTTTGACAATTTTGCTTAGTCACTGAAAGTTGTAGACCGAAGTTTTCATAGCCCAATTTTTGCTTCCTGCGAAGAACGATCATGTCAGATAATATAAGTGAAGAACAAAATAGGGAGACAATCGCTAGATTGTGGTCTAACTTGAAAAGAAAAGGTGATGGAAAATGTTATTGTCCCTGCAAAATTTGTAAGGGCTTAAACCGTAGAAGATTGCTAATCAAAACAGTTAAGAGACATTGTAGGGAGAATGGTCACATTGAAGGGGGGCATGACTATCATCCACTGGTAAGTTGTTCATTATATCATTTTAACAATTTATATACATATGAAATCACTTGATGATGAGTTGAAGATCATGGTTTATTTATGTTAATCAATTTTATATAGGTTGATCTCCCCAGGGAAGTACATGATATGGAGGAACATGGGGGTGCGAATATCCAAGGTGAAGATAATGATCCCATGGAAGATGACGATCATGCGCCAGAAAACACAATTGAAGATGATGGTATAAATACATTGATCCATGACACATTTAGTCCAAGCGGATCTGATCATGATGATGATGATAGCCTTGATGTACCTCTACTTGAGAAGGCATACGAGCCCCTATACAAAGACTCCCAAACAACTCTTCTCTCTGCTATATTGTTGTTGTTGAACTTGAAGGTTATGAATGGTTTATCCAACATAACAATGTCACGTATGTTAAGGTATGTCATATATGTCTTTATAGTTAACAAAGGGTGAATAATGTACCACTAATATTGTTTATATTAACAACTTATATTTTTTGCTGTAGATTGATAGGCGAGTTTTTGTTACCACCATCAAATATTCTACCTCGCTCATATCGAGAATTATCTGCTATTATGAAAGATATTGGAATGGAGTATCAAGCAATACATGCTTGTCCCAATGATCATATTATATATTATAAAGAACATGAATTTGCAACACAATGCCATGTATGTCATACGAGTAGATATCGAACAGATCGAATAACAAAAAAGGTGCCTCACAAGGTTCTTCGTTACATCCCCATTATTCCATGGATGCGACAATTATTCAGGTGTACTAGCTTGGCACAATTTATGGATTACCATGCACGCAATAGAAGTCGAGATGACATTATTCGAATCCCTGCGGATGGTTCGGCATTTATGCACATAGAGGAAAAGTGGCAACACTTCAAAGAAGAACCTCGTAATCTCAGGCTTTCATTGGCAGCGGATGGTGTCAATCCATTTGGAGAGATGAGATCTGTTTGCTCGGTGTGGCCTGTTTTTGTTATCAACAATAACATTCCTCCATGGATGTCAATAAAGAGGGAGCACATTATGTTGGCAATGATTGTTCCAGGTATTTTATCATTTGATAGTTATTAATTTACATGTACTTACAAATCTTACAGTAAAATGGTCACAATAATTATGTAATGTTACTGTTCATTCAAGTAGGTAAATATCAAGTTAAAGATATGAATGTATATATTGAGCCTCTTATTGACGAGTTGGTGGAGTTATGGAACGGTGTCACTATGTATGACATGTCTAGACCAAGAGGACAAAGACAATTTCAATTCCATGCAATACTTGTATGGACAATACATGATGCCCCAGGGCTAACACATTTTTGGGGTATGTTATAGTGAATTCAAGTTGCGCATGATAATTCTTATTATAAAAATCAACATATTTAATAATCCAATTATATCATTATCTTGTAGGTCTTCAAACAAAGGGAAAATTTGCATGTCCAGTTTGTGGTCCAAAGATGAAATCTCGTCATTCAAAAAGTTTAGGAAAGCATGTGTTTGATGAGTACAGACACTTCCTCCACAGGAATCATAAGTATCAAAGTATGGAAAAACATCTTTTCAATGGGAAAGAAGAGACTACATCAAAGCCACGAAGAATGACACCTCGCCTATAGAAGTTGGAATATAATAGAATTAATCGTCGAGGTAATGTCGTTCCACTTAATGGTTTATGTTTGTAATTTATATATTTCTATTGTGATTTTTGTTTACTAATTATGTAATTGATGATCGTGAAGGTCGTCAAGGCACTACTGACAACCTTCCAAAGGGACTAAAAAGCTATCCCAGACAATTTAGTAGGTTGCCCTACTACGAGGACCTACAAATTGTGCATTTGTTTGATCTTATGCATGTTGGAAAGAATATAACAGAGACATTGTGGAAAATACTGGATGGAAGGCGTGACAAAGAAAAAATTGTCAAAATTTGTAATGACATTCATGAATCCAATCATGTACTGAAGAATTTCATTCACTCAAATAGCAATAGAGATCAGATTAATATAAGTGCCCTTCCTTGGTTATTAACGGAGCAGCAAAGTGATGCCATAAAAGAAGTCATACGAAAAATTCAATTTCCCACAGGATTTGCTGGGAACATAAGCAATCTCATATCAAAGAAAAGTGAATTTGGGCCAGGGCTCAAAATGCATGATTGGCATACTTTCATCAAGGTAAGTTATGTTCTTCTGTATTTACAATATATTCATAAACTACGTGTACTATTCATTATGTTATGTTAGAAAATAATGAAATGATTGGTTTATAATTATTGCAGTACGTGCTACCTCTATCTCTCCCAGAGCACTTCAACAATAACATCAAACAAGTGATATATGATCTTGGAAAATACATGAGGTAAGCAGTAATATCTGTTCAATTTGTTGTATATATTTATTATATTCGCGATTTGTTTTTCTTGCTATGTAATCTATTGTATATTATTTTGTAAAGTCTCGTATTTATATATTTTTTGTGACTTGAATCTCTTAATGTAGGTGGTTTTCATCTAAAGAAATCCATAAAAAAGATATAAACTATTGGAAGAGAAGAATTCCTCATTTATTGTGTGAAATGCAAAAGTGTCTACCTCCAACTTTTTTCAATGCACAAGAACACTACCTCATACACCAAGTTGAGGAGATTGAATTGTGTGGACCTGCACACACTAGGTCAATGTGGATGGTTGAGAGGCACTTGAAATCTTTGAAGGCTTTGGTTCGACAAAGAGCACATCCTGAGGGTTCTATGGTAGAGGGATACATGGTATACCAGACTATGGTGTACATTACTGAATATCTTCCTAAGTTTGCTTCAAATATCCATGTAGATTGCATTTGGGATCTCGACCCTTTTAAAAAATTCAAAGGGGAGTACTTGATGGGGAAAGGTAGATTGAGGAAAGTGACAGGTAATAAATTATAAGATGTTATTGTAATAAATTATTTCTTAATCTTCAAAATAAATCGGTTGTAAGTCGTCTATTTTTTTTTTGTACAGTTGCTCGAGAGTGGGATGCACTACATTTGTATATTGCAAACAATCTTGATTGGATGACGGTATGGATTGAACGATGTCAACATTCTGGTCACACATTAACATGGGAAGGTGTATCTTCATTGGTTAAAGAAGCTCATCGTAATGGAGATTCTAATGTTATGCAAAGGGAAATAGATTTAGCATATGGTTTAAGAGATTTCCAGGTACGTACAAAATTATTAATCACCCGTATGTTTATCAACTCACGATATAATAATTTTGACATGTTTCACATATTATTGCAGGTTAAACACCACAAGGGTATGTTCTGTAATGGTCAAAAATTTCGCGTCAAAGTGTTGGATGACACGAAGAAAACTTATGATTCTGGAATAACTGCAGTCTTTCAAGTGACTAATATTTCATCTAGAAATGACTTAGATCCTCAAGAGTCTAAAAATCAATACTATGGCATTTTGGATGATATACTTGAGTGCGACTTTAGTTCCTTCAAATTAGTACTCTTCATTGTCAAATGGTATAGGCTACGACTTAATCCAAATGATCCTAATAGAACTGTTATTGAACATGATAATGGATTTACAATGGTTAATACAAGGTCGTTTGAGCCAGTTGGGGATGAGCCCTATGTTCTTCCAAGCCAATGTGAGCAGCTATTTTACTCAGAGGTTTCACATAAACCGGGTTGGTCATTTGTTGTTAGACATGAACTGAGAGGAAGGCCGATAAAGTATAATGCGATGGAAGAAGAAGATACCGAAGAAGTAGAAGATGATGTAGATGATGATCACGATCGACAATTATTGGATGATGTTCCTGAGACAAATTTTCATGAAGAAGAAGAAGAAGATGATGCTGCTACTGATGATGATGATGAAGATGATGTTGATGTTGATGATGATGATGTTGATGATGACGACAACGACGACAACGACGACGACGACGACGATGATGATGACGATGATGACGAGGATGATGATGATGATGATGATGATGATGATGATGATGATGATGATGATGATGATGATGATGATGATGATGAAATTTAAAGATATGCCATCAATCCTTAATGTATTTAATATTCATTTCTTGATAGAAATATATTTGTCTTAAATGGTTACATAGTTTATTCATTATCTATTTAAAAGCTATAAGTGTTATAATGTGTACGTTTTAATGTTTTTAATTTTTATGTGATGCTTATGATGGATGTGATTATGATTATGATGTGATTATGCTCACGATAATTGAATTACATTTGCAGGAAATTGAACCCCTTTCAAGAGCATCCCGCACAGTCTCATGGATCGACAGGTATAAGTCAATACACCTTATAGAAAGTCTATTTAATACACTTATCAATAGTAAGATTGATGTCTTCTAAGATCTCTCCCATTTGCAGGTACCAGCAAATAGGTATTTTTCAGAAGTGTCTTCCTCGAGTGAGGGAAATATAGGAATAGAAGAGGAAAGTGAGACATGCAGTTTATCTAGAATAGGGAGATTAACTAGAGGTCAAAGGACTAGAAGGAAATTCAATAAACACATGAAATTATTCCTTGCTCAAGGGGGGTCATGTTCTTATGATGATGAGACGAAAGGCGACATCGAGGTGCCCTTGAGGTACCAACATCTACAGAAACATTGGGTACCCAAGGAACTTCCTCCAATAAACACTGATTTTTGTGTTAATGAGAGGATATATCGCATAGCACCATCATCATTACATGGTTTGGGCCTATTTTCTATGTATGGCATAAAGGTGTCTTACAACAAAGTTTCTGAATTGATGGAGTATGTTGGACCATGTTACGATTACAAAAGTTGGATGCATATTGTTCAATATAAAAAAAGTATGCGTAGGTATGCACTCTCGGCAAATTATATACAACAGCAAGACAATAATCAAAGTAAAAGTGTGGCTATATACATTGATGGAAGGCCAAAAGCAACAGGGAATATTGCGGGTTTTATAAATAGTACACGACCTGGGTCAACTATAAAGCAACCCAATTGCATATTTGAGGCATGCGAGGGAAATCGTGTATTCATTTGTGCGATAAAATCAATACGTGCAGGGGAAGAGCTGCTTATTGATTACAATTTGAACCGCATAGATACAAACGAGGCTACTATCATGGGGGTGGTACATACTATTAAACCAACTTCTAATCAATGACTCCAACATACCATTTAGTTATTAAATTTTTGGCTAACATTTTTATACTTGATCTTTGACACAGGGGCACAATATGGAGCAACCGCCCAAAGGTGATGGTGACGATATTCCTAGCTCATCTACACATGAGCAGGTAAAACTCATTGTAATTGTGCAAACTAGATAGAAGCAAAATGTTATTTTTTTTAATGTTATTTTCTTCATTGTTTTGGAGTAATTTTGATAATACTAATACTATTGTTGTCACAGAGGGCCGGTGGTCGGAGAGAGGGAAAGCAACCTGCAGTCCCTCAGGAGTCCCCCCTTGTGGACCCTTTTTTTATTGATTTAGCAGAGATCGATGACCCGATCGGTTCCATTAAAAAGATGCTAAAGAAAATTGGGAAAGAACTTCTACGTTTGGTATCCATACATCCTCAGACTCAGGAAATAAAAGACAGGGCAGCTGAGTTGTTGCGCACTTCTGAAAACTTTAAAGTAAGTATTAATGAAATTTTTAATTATTACAAGAGTTCAATAATGGTTTTTATGTTATGCTCTTTTATGACATTAATTAAAATATGGATGCATTGTCTTTACAGAGTTATTTGCGTAATTTTGAACCCCATTCCCATGATGAGGCCGGTATTGCAAGTGGTTCAGGTAGATCACATGTTCCATTCCCCACTTGTGTTTTCCACTGAATATATATAGGAATGATCATAATCATTGACAATACATGCTCGAACAATCTTTTTTTTTAATGCTCTAACAATCTTGTCCATGCTAGTCCACGCGTTCTATATTTATGCATGCTCTAACAATTTTATTCTTCAGCTCCTTTCCATGATGATATGACAACGCCGCCTCCATCCAGGACAGCCACAAATGTCTTGCCGACTGCCATGTCAACAACACACAGCCTAAATGCACCAACTGTTGCACCATCTACTGGTACACAAATCCCTCTTTTTCTCTCTTTTGTTATGTGTTTAAGTGTTATGTGTTTACGATGTAGATCCCTTGATTGTGTTTGTGCCATGGGTGCTCTGCACCAATTTATTTCCCTTGAAGTATTATTTCTTAGAGGCATTTGATAATGGTTTTCATTTTTTGCAATAGGAGATGCAACAAGTCCCGATGCAACATCATTTCCTGGATGTTCCCGTGTTCCTAGTACGGGAACGGTGAAGGATTGCGTATTGATCATCAGCGACGATGAAGGCGTTCCCTTAAAAGTATCCAAACTTCCAGGTACTTTAAAGTTATTATTATTCTATAGTGATATAATAGTAATTTAGTTTTTGATCACTCTTCATCGACTAATGATCCCATGATTATTTTGTAGGGAATGATATTTTTTGGTGAAAACTTGGTGACGAGTGTTTGCGGATATTCAGGCCCACCATACGTACATGGTGGAACATCATATCCTAACTAAAACCCCAAACCACTATTTTGATTTCATATCATTGCTAGAATAGTTTTCCTTTTCATCAATTTCTTGAACTATATTAAAGGTAGCTTCTCTTCATTTATGAGTCTAACATGTTTTTTTTTACTTAAAAGGTGGAATAACCAAGATAAAAAGTTGAAGGATGATCTTGTACATAGTATGACCTAGCTTTTTGGACCTCGTGCATTCGAGAGAAACAAGCTCCTTGAAAGAGCTGGTTTATGTTTGAAGTATATTAGGGACCAGTACAGGAAATATTTAGAGGTTAACCCAAGGCACGAGCGTCCGCCCTGTGTTCTTGAGGCTGAGTGGCAGGGTTTGATTTTGGATGGAAAGTATAAAGCCGACATGAAAAAAGGAATTACGCCAGTAGAGAGTAGAGCAAGGTATGTGATACTTTTGAGAATGTAATTATGTACTAATTAACCTCTAAATTTTTCCTATACTGGTCTCTAACATATTTCAAACTTTTCATAGATTGCCTGACACATCAAAGGCAACAAAGGCAAGATTAGAAAAGCACGGGACACACAAGCTCGGCTCTGGTGGTTTTTCCAAACTTCAAGCACGAGTTGTAATTATTAGTAAATGAAAACTTGTATCAATTTTTTTATATATTGCAAGGAAATTTTTTTGATCAAACAATGCAAGTAAAATTCACCATACCAAGAAAAAATGTAGGGGTCAGAGTTCAATAGATGCCTCACAGAAGAGGACAAGAGAATTGGCTTCCAACAAGGCTATAGAGCCATGGCTGAACGGCTACGAGCTGAAATCAGTGTGCAAGGTTCAAATAATGATGCATCTGAGCCACAGGTAAATAAGCTAAATGAAATTTATTTCAAATTGAATACTTTACCAATTAGTCTATTTGATGTTAAGTTCTAATATAAAGTGAGTATATCTGTTTTAAGAAAGCAATGATAACAATGTGTAGGATATTGGAATGCAGCCTGACAATCCTTCTACACAATCTATGCATAATGAAGGTTCGCATAATGTGCATCCTAGTGGTGGAGGTATACATTTGCTATTAAAATTTTTATATGTAATTACAATTGGTGTTTGGATTAATGTAACATTTTGTATAGCAACTGTAGAGGATCGAGGGGTCGGTGCTCATGAGCATGTTGAGGTTGAGTCTAGACAAAATGATGTGGCCAGATCAGGTAATTAAAGAGCGCCACAGTTATGTTCTTTAAAATAATTAAATACTTGTAACAATTATAATTAAATATTTTAAATTTAACTCTTTTATTTGTTATTGTAGAGGACCCCCCTTTGCAACAGCATAGGAATTTGAGATCATCAAGAACAAAGAACAAAACAACTGATGAGGGGGGTATTGATGATAACACTGATGCTCCTCTTAGAGCTTACATAGAAAAAAAAATTAGAAAGAGAAAAAAGAAATGATTGTCATCTAAATACCTTAATTGATAATGACTGAATTTTATGTCTCAATGAATTTAATTATGTGCTAATGAATGTTCATGAATTATGTGTTTATTTTCATATTGATGAATGTTGCGTGTTAACGAATCTAATGTGTTAATGAATGTTATCATGTGATATTGATTGAATGTTACATTTTATTAATAATTGAAAGAATGAATGAATGTTAGATGTTAACGGGGAATGTAGAGTGATGTTAGGGGGAGGGGGGTGGGGCCAAATGAGCTTCCACCTTCACGTGGTTGGCCCTGTTTAGTAGAGAATATTAAACTATATTCTCGAAACAAAGTGAAGCTCAATAAGATACTAAATGAGTCAAAATGGTTATCAAGGTCCTCTATCCATAAGATACTTGTAGTCAAAATGGTTATTAATAAGATACTTGTAGTCAAAATGGTTATCTAGGTCCTCTATCCATTCCATAAGTTCTTCACCATTCAAACTTCCTCCATAACAAGGAATGTGCTCTAGGTTAGTCATGAAGCCTAGCATGGACTCTCTGTCAGATAGAGCCACTATTTCAGAGCCTTTTCTGTGCATTTCCTTCAAGCACTGTACGGTGTACGGATGTGAAAGGGAGGGCAGACCAGTGTGGAAGTTAGAGTATTTATATCTTATGCTTTGAGAGTTTATTTGGTAGATTCAAGACACCTTATATCAAAGTTATTCCTTTTTCTTATCTGTTGTTCTGTCAAACCCTCATTTTTTGGGTTATTGCATTCAAATGGCCTTAACTTGCAAATAAACCATAGGATATCCTCTGTTCTTTGTAAAATGCAAGTTAAGGGGGTTTATTTTCATATTTTAAAAGCTTTGGAACAGGATACTAAGCCAGAGAATTTCAAGAGCAAGCCCTAGGTCAAGAATCTCAATGTTCTTGACTAGGAGTTGATGGATTATGCAAGATCAGAGGGTAGCGGCAAGTAAAGGACCTCAAACCTTGTTGAATCTAGATCTTTAGAGCATGGTGGACATCTTCAAACTCTGATCTTGGTTTCATGCACCCATTTTCAATGCCTTGTTTTGGAACCCACACCCAAAGGCATGCATTAGGTCTGCGGACTCAATAAGGACATTGATATGCTGGAGTGGAGTCAGGGTCTGGGAGTTGGAGGATTGTTAGAACATCAAAAAGGGTACTCAAAAAACATATAAGTTCATAAGGTCCTTTGTCAAATTGAAGAGTTATTGCTGCAGAACAGGTTTTGGAGACCTACTAGAGTCACTAGGTCTATTTGGACCCGTTTGGACCACGACACACAGTAGCATCTACAGAGAAGAAGTTTGGTATGCAATGGTCTTGAAACCTCCTGAGAAATTCTTGGTATGCATTTGTGTGGTGCAAAAGCTTCGTTGAAAGAGAAAAAGAAGAAAAGAATAGAAATGATTTTTTTTCTTTTTATGTCATATACTGTAACCAGCTACTTATAACTTGCAAAAATTATTATAACCATTTGAAATTGAAACTTAGTTTAATGTGAAACTGAGAACTGCTTTATTAGAGCTTTCTGTGATTTAGATTCAGACATCAAGAACATTGTTTGCCTAATATTGTGATTAATGTTTATTTATTAATATCTCATACTGACAAACAATTGATAATTGTAGGGAAAACGTCATTGGGGGTCTTTGAGGATCCACCAGAAGCCAAGGAGAAAATGTATTCAAATGCTAAAGATGGTGTAACAGTCCTTACAGCTGTTGAACCTTGCTGTGTAGATCATCTCCGATTCTCCAAGTTCAACAATACTGTGGTATTCCTTTGGATACTTCTAATGGTAAATTTCAGACATCAAGTTCTTTTCGTATGAAACTACTACATTTGTAATCTGTAGTTTTAAACTTTTAGTTTATAAATGTTCATCAGCTTTAGTTCGTATGCTGCCATTTCAAGTATGATTAATGAAGTTACCTTTATCACAGGATGAAAGTGAGCAGTCAGCATACTGGTACGGAGCTGGCAGCATTGATACGGTGACTAGGGCATCGTTTAATGCTGGTATTGTGTTTTCCCGTATTTAGGGCATCGACCTTTTGAAGCATTGCCTTCATCTTTCTTAAGTCTAAGTTTTAAGTTTGTTTATCTCTCTCGGCGCTGTTGAAAATACAAATGACAACGTTCTTGTTTGTTTTGCCCTTATATCCCGATGTGATTTCGCGGAGGGTTACAGCACTGTTGAAAACACAAATGAAAACACAAATCCCTTGTGTAATTGCCACTTGAAGGAGGACAGTCACTGTAAAGACAACATGATAATGTACACTTACAGTGAGTGTACATTATCATGTTGTCTTTAGAGTGACTATCCTCATTTGTTGAAGAAGAAAAGCATTAATGTGGCTGAATAGCAATACATTCAAGTGGCAATCACTCAAGGGACAGTCACTGTGAGATGTCCTCATTTGTGACTGTCCTTATAGTGAGTGTACATTATCATGTTGTCTTTAGAGTGACTGTCCTCATTTGTTGAAGAAGAAAAGCATTAATGTGGTTCAATAGCAATACATTCAAGTGGCAATTACACAAGGGACAATCGATCACTGTGAGATGTCCTCATGTGTGACTATCCTTGTCACAAATGAGGACATCTCACAATGACTGTCCCTTGTGTAATTCAAGTGGCAATTACACAAGGGACAGTCACTGTGAGATGTCCTCATTTGTGACTGTCCTTACAATGAGTGTACATTATCATGTTGTCTTTAGAGTGACTGTCCTCATTTGTTGAAGAAGAAAAGCATTAACGTGGTTCAATAGCAATACATTCAAGTGGCAATTACACAAGGGACAATCGATCACTGTGAGATGTCCTCATGTGTGACTATCCTTGTCACAAATGAGGACATCTCACAATGACTATCCCTTCTGTAATTGCCACTTGAATGAGGATAGTCACTGTAAAGACAACATGATAATGTACACATACAATGAGTGTACATTATCATGTTGTCTTTACAGTGGCTGCCCTCATGTTGTATATTCTTCTCTGTAGATGCTACTATGTGCTAGGGAACTTCTTAGAACTGTTGGTATATTCTTACAACTTGTTACACCTGGGATATTCTTCTCTGTAGATGCTATTGTGTGCCGTGGTCCAAACAGGCCCATAAATGTGGTTGAATAGCAATACATTCAAGTGGCAATTACACAAGGGACAGTCACTGTGAGATGTCCTCATGTGTGACTGTCCTTGTCACAAATGAGGACATCTCACAGTGACTATCCCTTGTGTAATTGCCACTTGAAGGAAAAAAGCATTAATGTGGTTCAATAGCAATGTATTCAAGCGGAAATTACACAAGGGATAATCACTCTGAGATTTCCTCATTTGTGACTATCCTTACAGTGAGTGTACATTATCATGTTGTCTTTACAGTGACTGTCCTCATTTGTTGAAGGAAAAAAGCATTAATGTGGTTCAATAGTGATGCAGAGTAGTCAGGGATTTTAGAATATACAAATATACATCCTTAACTCTCATTCCACCAAGGAAGAAGGAATTCCAATGGTTGAAACGTGAGTTAAGGTCTTTACATCAGTCAAACCCTGAAAATGAGGGTTTGTAAACAATGCACAGAAAATTTGAAATAACTTAGATATAAAACAAAGAGAATCAATCAAACCAACTTCCAAAGCATCAGATGTCACTATTACAACTTCCAGGCAAATTTTATCATCCAACCACCATCCGTACAGCCGTACAGAGTTCGTTTTTCACCAGAAATGCACTAAACAGGGTTATTTTTATTTTTTATGAAAGCAAAATGATTACAATACTGGTTCTCTGTCTGTCTTCGACCATTTGAAGCCTAAAATAAGCTCTCCAAACGTTGGTTCAACCATCTAGGTGGTTAGAACAGTTTATCCAACAAATGTCAACTTTGCTAAGCAACTTTTAAAGTTGCATTACAACTTTGCAAACAACTTTGCCGAGAAGGTTAAAAATGTGTTGTGAAACTTTAGGAACCTTATTAAAGTTATTTTGGACCTTCAAACTTCTTAACAACATCTAAAAGACACCTAATAAACACTTACTATGCTCATTTCATCCAAGGACTCAAAAGATGCCCAAGGTTTATAAGTCACCAAGGGGTCTTGTGTCCAACAAGTGGATGTTTATAAGGAGATAAAATCAATCCTTAATATTTATTACAAACCAAGAAAACATCTAAAACTCCTATTCTAATTTATTGTCATTCAAAAAGACTCTGATTTGTCATTCAAAAAGACTCTGATTTGTCAATCAAAAGGACCTTTCACCAGTCAATCCTTCAAAGCTCCAAGGTGAAAATCTTATGTTCCAATTGATAGGATTTGACTCCTTGGCTTCATGGCAACTTCCTTCAATCATGGTGTCTTTGGCTTGCATTAGGGATGCCCCTGCATCAAATAGCAATGCATTCAAGTGGCAATTACACAAGGGACAGTACATGCCCATTAAAGTTGGTGTTTTGTTATCCAGCATGACAATGGAGACAACATACTCTGTGTCAATTTTACTGATCAAATTTCCCTCCGCCAGGCAAAGCAACAATCTGGGTATGATAAGGTGAAATTTTGTAGTCCTTTTGGGTATGATAACAGTTCCAGTTTCCAATAAGATGGTTCATTTTTATAATCTAGCTTCAATTTCTCTTGTGAAAATCTTTTTTTCATTTTATGGGTGGTAAAATATAATTATTATGCTAGAGGTGTGTACTTATGGATGATAATGAAACAAAATGATAAGATTTAAGACTCTTGTTTTTTTTTTAAATAGCAATTTAAGTTTCCTTCTATTATAAATTACTGTTTTTCTATTTTTTAATGTATCTTTCCAAATCTTTTATATCAATTTTATTTATGAAATATAAATATATTAATAATGTTTTAGTGTTTTTAGGATTAGTTTATATCAATTCTATGTATCATCATTCGTCATTCAATTGTCAGTATTATTAATTTAGACTGTGCAATTGTAGAACTACTCGAATATGGGTTGGATGGATACTCAAGCAGGGGAACCCTCCTCAAATATCTCAAGCAGTGAACTTGGAAAAATGTGTCCTGAAGGAACCCTTTCCATCAGAGAGATAAAAGTACAAACAAGTAAAAGAAGCAGGCTCTGCAAATATGTTTTTGAGAAGAAAAATGATAGATTATTCGAGTATGGTTCATGAGGTATATCTAAAAAGACATTTTTTTTCTTATTATAATAAAAGAGGAAGTTGTGAATGTCAAAGTTGAGTGAAACAAAAATTATTTTCATCAAATTTTGTTAGGCTTGCTTTTGGGAATAGTTTCTTACAATATTGCTATTAAGATTTTTATTGTGCAGTTTTTAGATTAGGTTTATAAAATTATATTTCATGAGTAGTGATTCATATTAATCAATTAACGATACTTTTGGAAGGTATTTTCAATGTGTCAAATTTTGATATTTTTACAAGAATTAGATTGTGTAATTTTTTTAATTAAAGTCATTGACTCATATTTCATAAATAATAGTTCTCATGAATCCATCTCTTATAAGATTGAATAGTCTATTTAGGAAGTATTTCTGATAGTATGTCAAATTATGATATTACTATTACCATTAGATTGCATGGCTTTGAAGTCAACCTCGTTGACCCATATTCTTCTCTGTAGATGCTACTATGTGCTAGGGAACTTCTTAGAACTGTTGGTATATTCTTACAACTTGTTACACCTGGGATATTCTTCTCTGTAGATGCTACTATGTGCCGCGGTCCAAACGGGCCCATAAATGTGGTTGAATAGCAATACATTCAAGTGGCAATTACACAAGGGACAGTCACTGTGAGATGTCCTCATGTGTGACTGTCTTTGTCACAAATGAGGACATCTCACAGTGACTATCCCTTGTGTAATTTCCACTTGAATGAGGACAGTCACTGTAAAGACAACATGATAATGTACACATACAATGAGTGTACATTATCATGTTGTCTTTACAGTGGCTTCCCTCATGTTGTATATTCTTCTCTATAGATGCTACTATGTGCTAGGGAACTTCTTAGAACTGTTGGTATATTCTTACAACTTGTTACACCTGGGATATTCTTCTCTGTAGATGCTACTGTGTGCTGTGGTCCAAACGGGCCCATAAATGTGGTTGAATAGCAATACATTCAAGTGGCAATTACACAAGGGACAGTCACTGTGAGATGTCCTCATGTGTGACTGTCCTTGTCACAAATGAGGACATCTCACAGTGACTGTCCCTTGTGTAATTGCCACTTGAATGAGGACAGTCACTGTAAAGATAACATGATAATGTACACAAGTACCGTGAAGGTAGTTGCAAGTTACGGCTGTTTCATTGCATACCCGAAACAATGAAGATGTTACGGTCCACAAAATGTTTGTGCTTGAAAGATGAACAAATAAAATTAAACTTCTAAATAACCAAAGTCGCTAACAATAAATTCAACACAGATATGTCCTCATTTCTGGGTATTTTAGCTCTATAACAGCTGAATACCAGATTACATAATAATGACAAAAGAAAAATAAACCCAACGTACTCAAAAATTGTAGCTATGATTTCGCGGAGGGAATCTCTCTTGGCACTGTTGAAAATACAAATGACAACGTTTCTCTACATTATCATGTTGCCTTTACAGTGACTGTCCCTTGTGTAATTGCCACTTGAAGGAGGACAGTCACTGTAAAGACAACATGATAATGTACACTTACAGCCCGTGTACATTATCATGTTGTCTTTAGAGTGACTATTCTCATTTGTTGAAGAAGAAAAGCATTAATGTGGCTGAATAGCAATACATTCAAGTGGCAATCACACAAGGGACAGTCACTGTGAGATGTCCTCATTTGTGACTATCCTTACAGTGAGTGTACATTATCATGTTGTCTTTAGAGTGACTGTCCTCATTTGTTGAAGAAGAAAAGCATTAATGTGGTTCAATAGCAATACATTCAAGTGGCAATTACACAAGGGACAATCGATCACTGTGAGATGTCCTCATGTGTGACTATCCTTGTCACAAATGAGGACATCTCACAATGACTGTCCCTTGTGTAATTCAAGTGGAAATTACACAAGGGACAGTCACTGTGAGATGTCCTCATTTGTGACTGTCCTTACAATGAGTGTACATTATCATGTTGTCTTTAGAGTGACTGTCCTCATTTGTTGAAGAAGAAAAGCATTAATGTGGTTCAATAGAAATACATTCAAGTGGCAATTACACAAGGGACAATCGATCACTGTGAGATGTCCTCATGTGTGACTATCCTTTTCACAAATGAGGACATCTCACAATGACTGTCCCTTCTGTAATTGCCACTTGAATGAGGACAGTCACTGTAAAGACAACATGATAATGTACACATACAATGAGTGTACATTATCATGTTGTCTTTACAGTGGCTGCCCTCATGTTGTATATTCTTCTCTGTAGATGCTACTATGTGCTAGGGAACTTCTTAGAACTGTTGGTATATTCTTACAACTTGTTACACCTGGGATATTCTTCTCTGTAGATGCTACTGTGTGTTGGGGTCCAAACGGGCCCATAAATGTGGTTGAATAGCAATACATTCAAGTGGCAATTACACAAGGGACAGTCACTATGAGATGTCCTCATGTGTGACTGTCCTTGTCACAAATGAGGACATCTTACAGTGACTGTCCCTTGTGTAATTGCCACTTGAATGAGGACAGTCACTGTAAAGACAACATGATAATGTACACAAGTACCGTGAAGGTAGTTGCAAGTTATGGCTGTTTCATTGCATACCCGAAACAATGAAGATGTTACGGTCCACAAAACGTTTGTGCTTGAAAGATGAACAAATAAAATTAAACTTCTAAATAATCAAAGCCGCTAACAATAAATTCAACACAGATATGTCCTCATTTTTGGGTATTTTAGCTCTGTAACAGCTGAATACCAGATTACATAATAATGACAAAAGAAAAATAAACCCAACGTACTCAGAAATTGTAGCTGTGATTTCGCGGAGGGAATCTCTCTCGGCACTGTTGAAAATACAAATGACAACGTTTCTCTACATTATCATGTTGCCTTTACAGTGACTGTCCCTTGTGTAATTGCCACTTGAAGGAGGACAGTCACTGTAAAGACAACATGATAATGTACACTTACAGCCCGTGTACATTATCATGTTGTCTTTAGAGTGACTATCCTCATTTGTTGAAGAAGAAAAGCATTAATGTGGCTGAATAGCAATACATTCAAGTGGCAATTACACAAGGGACAGTCACTGTGAGATGTCCTCATTTGTGACTATCCTTACAATGAGTGTACATTATCATGTTGTCTTTAAAGTGACTGTCCTCATTTGTTGAAGGAAAAAAGCATTAATGTGGTTCATTAGCAATGTATTCCCAGCATCTGTACCTGCATCTCTCTTATATACTACAAGTTACTTACCATCAGAAATTGCAGTTCCCTCACGTGACATTGATGGTGAAGTGTTCTTTTCAAAACCATCATCTGTGGTTACCAATGCTCCTGTTTTAGGCAATAAGTTTGTTGCATTCCATGAGCCATTGGTCAATTTTCTTCTACGAGCTTCTGATGCCTCAAAATCTAAGCAGCGCCTACGCATGCCTCGTTGTGGTTGATTATCATTCTGTACATGAATTATAATGAGTAATCAGTTTTGGGCCTTGGAATCTTGTATGTAACATGCACAGGCATTTCATGGCTAAATGAATCTATTTTAAAAGCATCAACTTTTCTTACATGATGCTGGATACATAAGTAGAACAAGCGTATATCAAATTGGAAGCAATCAGAACTCCACAATGACATATTATTTAGAGTACTCTTCAGTTTAAGTAATAATGCATATATTGACACTGTAAAGACAACATGATAATGTACACTCACTGTAAAGACAACATGATAATGTACACTCATTGTAAGGATAGTCACAAATGAGGACATCTCACAGTGACTGTCCCTAGTGTAATTGCCACTTGAATGTATTGCTATTCAGCCACATTAATGCTTTTATTCTTCAACAAATGAGGATAGTCACTCTAAAGACAACATGATAATGTACACTCACTGTGAGTGTACATTATCATGTTGTCTTTAGAGTGACTATCCTCATTTGTTGAAGAATAAAAGCATTAATGTGGTTGAATAGCAATACATTCAAGTGGCAATTACACTAGGGACAGTCACTGTGAGATGTCCTCATTTGTGACTGTCCTTACAGTGAGTTTACATTATCATGTTGTCTTTACAGTGGCTGTCCTCATTTGTTGAAAGAAAAAAGCATTAATGTGGTTCATTAGCAATGTATTAAATAAATTATTTTTTTTTAATCCACCCACGGGCGTTGCAATTGCGACGGCAACCCGTCGCAATGCGATGCAGGCGCCCGTCGCAATTGCTTGGGAGGTCCTTCGCGATTGCGACGGCCCTCCGAAGCCATGCGACGGGGGGGTGACGCCCATGCCGCTAACAAATCTTAGTCACATTGCGACGGGATATGTGTCGCAATTGCAACGGCTACCCATAGACGTCGCAATTTGTGACTAAAAAATAGCGACGTCTATGGGTGTTGCTATTGCGACACATAGCTGTCGCAATTGCGACACATAGCCATCGCAAAATGCCCCCAAATGTATTAGTGTAACAATATTGCCATCTAAATCTTGAATTACAACACCCGCCCCAAAAAGTCTCTGGTTACCCCTTGAGGCCCCATCAAAATTTAATTTTACAAACCCAAAGGGAGGCGAAGACCATACAACATTAGCTCTTATCTGAGATTTAGAAATTATATTTTGAGACCCTTGGATTGGGATAAAGTGAAGCAATGGCCAAGTATTTTGAATAAAACTATCCCATTTAGTGAATGATTTAAAAGGATTAACTTTCTGAAACAAAATAGTCTTAATAACCATAGAGATTATTTTTTTGATCTCATTAATAACCACATAGATGGGTGAGGGATGCTTACAAAAAACCCTCTCATTCCTTTCTAACCAAATACACCAAATCAATATTGAAGGGATAACTTCCCATAATGATGCAAAGGCAACAAATATGAAAATAATCGACCAAGATTGAAAATGTGACAATAGATATGGACCCACAACAGTACACCATATCAATCTACCAAATAACCAATACCAACATTCCATTGTAAATGGACAATGTAGAAAGAGATGGTCTTCCATTTTCATAAAATATCCACACAATTTGCATGGAAACACAACAATGATTCCAAGCCTATCCAATCTCATCCCTGTCAAGACACAATATTGAATTGCAAGCCAAGAAAATAAACTTATTACTTAGATTATAAGAAACTTATTTAATTGGAGAATATTTAAGATAAATAAATAAAATAAAGATTGTATTTATTTTTAGAAGATATTTTCCTTTCTTTGAAAAATAAATAATTAAAGAAATCAAAAAAATTATTTAATTATAGAAGATTGAGATAAATTAATAAAATAAAGATTTTATTTATTTTAGGAGACATTGCTTTCTTTGAAAAAAGTGATTGATTAAATAAATTAAAGAATTTTGTTAACTATAGAAGATTTAGTTAACTAATTAAATAATTAAAATAATTATAAGGAAAAATAGAAGAAAGTGTTTAGTTAAATAATAAAGGTTGTTTAATTAAAGTGGAGGAAATTGATTAATTAAATAATATAATTATTTAATTACTATTAGAAGAAAAATTAGATAATTTAATAATTTAAAAATTATTTAATTATGAGAAAGGATGAACATGTTAATTTTTTAATTCAAATTAGAAGAATGACACTGAATTAATTAAATAATTGAAATTATCTTTCACATAAAAGTTTTTTTGGGCTCTACAACTGTACGGCTCCCGAGGGTGAGGTTTAACCCATCTGCAGCCGTACATAGTGCAAACCTCATGGCTTCCTTGCTTTTCTTTAAGTGGCTTCCTTATTTTTGCTTGGATTTGCGTGATTTATAGGTGTCCTTTGTTATTATTTTTCTTTCATCCTTGGCTCTATGTTTGGAGTTCACCTTTTCGTTCTCTTTGTGTCAGGTTAGGGTTTAGGTATTCGTGTCATCAGAGTTGGGTCCTCTCAGCTCCCATCCTGGTTCACCCATGTGTAAGTCAGGCTTGATGCAGAATGATGGAACCTTTGAGTTGGGGATGGAAATTGATAAGGAGGGTTTGAATCATGATTGCCAAGAGTGCCATGATAAGCCAGTGACGGAAAATGATAAAGGAGAAACAAGGCCTCCTTACAAGTTAGTGCTTTCTGATCAGTCTAGACCTGAATGTCCATCATCGAATACCTTTAATGGAGTCTTCTGCAGGAATGGGTGTGTTTCTAGAGGACCCACAACTGATGAAGATAGATTGGATGGGAGAGCAGCCAAGGGGGAAATGATAGAAATTGTCGAGATGGTAAGCTTGCTCCCCATGACTTTTGAACTCTCTCTCTTTCTTCTAATGAGGACATGGTTAAGGCTATTAGGAAAGAGTGGATGAATTTAAAAGACATTGCTATTTTCTTTGTTTGTTTAGATAAGGAATATTTTCTTTCACACAAATTCTTTGATGATTGGATTGCTAACATATGGGGAAGAAAATTAGGGATTCAAGTAATTTTTTGTAGAATGATTCAAAAAAGGTTAATTGTGGTCTTTTTTAAATCACATGGAATGCAGGAAAGAGTATTAAAAAAGAACTACTGGAATGTGGGTTGTTCACTATTTAGGGCTTTTCAATGGTCAACAAAAGGTAAGGTTAAACAATTTGTGGCTCATTCCACCCCGTGCTGGATTGAAATTAGAAATTTACAACTAGAATTTTGGCCTTTTATTTCACAGATTGTGCAACCTCTTGGTTTAGTTTTGTAGATTGAGGATGCCAGATATACTTTACCTCACTTAAATGCTAGAATTTTTCTTTCCCTTGTGCCTGAGATAGAATTCTCAGATATCATTTCAATGGAACTAGAGGAAGAAAAAATTACTTAGGAATTTTCCCTATTAGGAAATCTAGGGTTTTGCTTTCATTGTAAAAAGAATGGACACACTAAAAAAGAGTGTCCAACCCTTAGTAATTTCTAGAACCCTAGATTTGATAGTAATGTCAATCCTAATTCTAAGGAAGGTGGTAAGTGGGGTTCGACCAAAAATATTGGTAATTATGTAAATGATTCTTCTAGGGTTATTGAAGTGGGTGATATCAAGGATTCTCTCAAGGATCCGAATGAAACCATGACTAATATTTCTATAAAGGAAACTATTGATAGTGGTAAATATGTTAGCCTAAAAAATCCTTTGTTTGAAGATGATTTTGAAGTGATGCCAGTCTCAGGTATTGGTGTCACTAATACTCTATCTGATTGTCAACCAGCGACTAGAATTGAAGAGGTTAATGAAAAACTTAAATCCCCCCAAGCTTAATGATCAACAACTTTCTCTTAACACCATTAATGAAAATGTTGAGAATATTAGGAGGA
Source organism: Chamaecyparis obtusa (assembly GCA_027943335.1). NCBI lineage: Eukaryota > Viridiplantae > Streptophyta > Pinopsida > Cupressales > Cupressaceae > Chamaecyparis > Chamaecyparis obtusa. The sequence continues at coordinate 39,083 of BSBK01006460.1, forward strand.
CCTCTAATGGACCCTTGAATAGAGTTACGGATCTAATCGGGACCCTAAAGTCAGTTATTGTTAAAAAAAAACACCATTAACACACTAGATTCAATGAATGAGGATCCATTTACTGAAGTAACTAATAAAGCCTCTAAGAAAAAGAGGAAAATTACTGAGAGACAATCTCTCTCTAATGATAGTAGAAATTCTAGAAATGATATTCTAGATTGTTTTAATAGATTGTATAATAACTCTAAATCTCAACAATCTAAATGATGCACATACACAGTAGGAATGTGAGAGGTCTTGAGATGTTAGATAGAAAATATATGGTTAGAAAATGGTGTAATACCTTAAATTAAAAGACATTATATGCTTAAAAGAAATTAAGATTGTGGGTTTCCAAGCATATACCATTTTGAAATTTATATGGGACTAGTCTATTGGTTACTACTCTAACCATCTTAGAGGTAAAGGAGGCATTACTATTCTAGTTGGGCCACAATGGTCTGAGAAGGTTATTTCTAATGTATCCTCCCCTTGTCATAGAGTCATGTGGGTTATTTTTCAGCACGGTGACATCTTAATTAGGGTATGTAATATTTATGCTCCTAGTGACTACATGGATCATGCAACCTTATGGGAATGGTTATCTAATGGTCTACCTAAAGCATATTGGATTTTTTTGGGGGACTTCAACATGGTGTAAAATAAAGAGGATAAGAGTGGGGAGGTTGTTCATTGTTGGAAAGGGAATGAATTGTATTTTTGGTCTAATTTCAAGAGGAAATTCAAAATTGTTGACCCTTTAGCCCTTAAGAAAGGATCTTTCTTCGAAGTTTGCTGATGTTTGGATAGGATATATGTGGAAGATTCCATATTATCTATTAAAAAACAAGATGGGCATGCCCTTGTTTATGTCTCTCCTTCTTCTATTTCAGATCACCACCCAATTTATGCTAATGTCCATGTGGACAATAATATAGATAGTAGTTGTAGAAAAAAGAAAAAAGTAAGTTTTAAACTCAATAACTCCTTGCTTAATGATGAAGAGAATGATGATGCTGTCAGAATGGTAACTATTCTTTATAGACTTTGTAATCAAGGGCTAAGACCTAAATATATGTGGAACTTACTAGTGGATTCATGGAGGAAATTATATCAAATTATTGGTAAGAAAAAGGCCATTGATAGAACTAAGGAGGAAAAAATACTACATAGAAATATTAATACCACTGAGAAAGAATTACAACTTAAGGGTTTTGATTCTTAATTGGAGGGACTAGTTTGGGTCAAATGCCAACTAAGGAGCATTCAATAGTACAAGATAAAAGGTCAGAAAACTAGAGCTAGGATGAATTGGATGAAAAATGGTGACAAAGGTACTAAGTACTTCTTCGATATTATAATTGCCAAGCATAAAAGAGAATTGATTGAGGGTATTCCGATTAGTGGTGAGCTATCTAATGATCCAAGTTGTATTAAAGAAGTTTTTTTTTTCAGTTTTCACAAGGATCTATTTACATCAGAATTTAATGAGGCCAACAAATCCAATATTGATAAATGTCTCAAGCTTATTCCAAAAAAGATTTCAAATAGTGAAGCTATGAAGCTTGACATGCCTATATCACTTGAGGAGATCGAGACTACAATACTCTCTTTAGAAAATGATAAATCATCTGGCCTTGATGGCCTCCCACTTGAATTCTACAAACATAATATCGAGTGGATCAGTTTTGAACTCCTGGAACTATATGAAGATGATTTCAATCAAGGGTCATTAGGTGTTGACCTTAACATAGGGGTCATTAATCTCTTTCCTAAGGATGGTGATAAGTCACAAGTCAAGAACTAGAGACCTATAACGTTATTGGATTTATCTTATAAGATTATGGCTAAAATGTTGGCTAGGAGAATAGGTCTTCTTAATGAATTTATATCCCCAACTCAAACAGGCTTCATTAAAGGGAGATTCATTTTGGAAAATATGATAACAAGTTGGGAAGAAATGCACTGGGCTAAGAATGATGGTCAAAATGTAGTGATGGTTCTGCTACACTTTGATAAATCCTATGATATAATTGAATGGTCCTTTGTTATGGGTATGCTACAAGCTTTTAGTTTTCCTCCCTACTTCTATAAATGGATTGGTATTCTACTTAAGGACTCTTTTACAGTCATTGATGTGAATGGTGAGTTAACTGACATTATTACTCTATAGAGATCTATGAGACAAGGATGCCTAATTGCACCTTCCCTATTTGTAATTATAGTTTATGCTCTATTTTATATTCTTAGATCACCTTAATTAGGACCTCTAGTTAAAGGTATCACTCTACCTAACTAGGAGGTACTACTTAATGCTTAGTTTGCAAATGATACTGTTGTGTTTATTAAGTTGGATGAAAATAATTTGATAACATGAATAGCAGGATTCATTCTTCTGTTTGGTCTTTCGGTCTAAAGTGGCTCCCCATTAATCCTCTATCATTGGATGGTCTCCCTCCCCCCGGGAGTGGATAGTGAGTAAAGGGTGGTAGTGGTTGGGGCCAAATGATATTGTCAGATATCTGGGAATCCCATTTTCTATTGAACCATCCCTCAAGGATATGTGGAAATGGCTCTTCTCAAAAATTGAAAAGAAATATTTGAAATGGAAAACACATCTTCTATCATTGGAAAGGAGAGTGCAAGTGGTCTAGAAAGTCTTATATTCTCACCATATTTATTTCTCCTCTACATGGTTGTTTGCTAACTATCAAACAGATAGTTTAGATAGGATTATGAGAGACTTCTTATGGTCTGATGGATTAGGAAACAAGAAGAGGAATTGTGTCAAGTGGGAATGGTGTTGCTTACCTAAGAATAAGGGTGGACTAGGCATTAAAGATATGAAGGATCAAGGTATGGATTTGGCATCTAAATGGATCATTCAAGCCCTCTTAGGTGAGGAACTTGTTATACACTGAATTTGCACCTCTGATCTCAAGCTCTCATAGTCTTGATAATCCAATATAACATGAGAATCATCTCAAGGTTGTGGGACCTTTTGCTAACCGAGATGAGACCTCTAGATTCTAGGCTAGTTCCTCTTGGATAATCACCCTGATTTTCTCTTAACAAGAAAGTAAACTTTGAAGGGAAAGGGATAGAAGGAGTGCATGGAAAGGGAAATAACAGAAAGAAAATCTATCCTACCAGGTGATGCACCGAACTTGGGTTTGGATCTCAATATAGAGGGATGAAACCAATGAAGGAATCAGGTTCAATAAGTTACAACTCACTAGATAGGCTTGCATAAGTATTTCATAAGAGGGTCCGAATAAAGGCTCAACCTATGACCTGCAAATAGACATCCTTTTCTGCAACTAGGTGTAGGAATGAGACAAGGCTGCTAGGGGCTGTAGTATACCTGCAAAACACCTAAATCAAATCAGACATAGGAAACACACAAAATTGCAGAAAGCAAGAGGAATCAGGAAACCTGAGATATCATTAAAATCATGCATACACTTTGATCCAATAAGAGATAATCCAGACAAGCAAGCATGAGGACAACAAGAATATCATTGAATACTTGCAATATTTGAACAATCAATGTGAATTTTACAATTGCAGAAAGTTAAGGAGTAGAAAGAATGCCTTCAATAACCTCTGGGGAAAGAAACTTTCCTTTTTTACAATTGGCCAATTCTGAGCACTACAGGCTCCAAAAAAAAGAATATATACATCCCCTGCACCCAGGCAGGAATTAAAAAAAAAAATTTGAATTAGGGCTACATAGATATGTATTATAATAATCATCCCTAAAATTGGTCACTTCTAATCATAAATGTGTTTTATAAATATCATGGCCGATCAGATATTTCATTTGTGTGTCCATCCCTGAATTGATCAACTTGTAGACACAAAAGCCTGGATTCAACAACCTCCCTGCAAGCCCATACTGCCATGAATGCGCAAAATCTGATCCCATACTGGAAAAGACTCAAAATAGTGCCCTAAAAATCTCTGCACATTCCTCTAATCGCAACTACCTTGGTGACATAAATTTTTTGAACTACCCATGCTCGCAACGTTTACCTTGGAAGAGAGTCTGCCAAAATAGGCTACATCTCTTTGACAAAGCAATGGTCACATGATCGCATGAGCTGAAAGGCCTTCATGCGATCATGCAACAAGCTTTGCTAAGTCCACCATCGCCACACAAGACACATAGCCCTGCCAAATATCCCACCTATCAAACCTTGCCACACGGCCCAATAGGAGTTGACCACATCGGCTCGACCCACAGCAACACTGCCTAAAAGCATGCTATCCACTAACGGTTTGTTGTATGGTCGCATGGGTTCGGAAGAGCCCATGCGATCATGCAACCAACTGCATGATGCTAGCCACTGACTGCCACCTCACTTGAAACCAGACCGCTTATCACTTGTCACATGATCGCATGCGGCCAGGAAGGCCTATGCGATCATGTGACAACATCAACTTGTGACCTTTGCCTTCAACGCTGTCGGCTTGTAACCACCGTAACCACAGGTGGTTAGTCACATGGGCGCATGGGCTCAGAAGAGCCCATGCAATCATGCGACTAACTGAAAGATGCTACCCATGGTTAAGGCTTGTCACATCGGAAGGAAGATTGATGGCTGTTGTTACACCATGCGCTTAAACAAGCAACATCTTTCCTTAGCGGTGTAGCAGCAACCACGAGATTTCACTGAGCTTTAACCTTTGCCGACGGAGAATGGGCCCACCGACAGGTGTCATCCTATCGCATGATCACAAGGGCAAGGAATATTCCTTGCGAACATGCGACAACCATAAGATTTTTGAGGAAAGCCAGCCACTGGGCCCACAGGTCAGAGTTGCGCACTTGAAGAAAATATGCCACCTTACTCGAAACATGAACCCACTGAGAACCCAATCTGACCGTTGTCGCATGATCACAAGGGCAAGGAATATTCCTTGCGAACATGCAACAACCACAAAATTTCTACTGCACTTGCACGGCTATGAGGAACTGGGACCCGCCTATAAGAGTTGCGCACTTAGGGAAAAATTTAGATGCCAGAGAAGTGTAAAGTGCAGAAGGGGTTGAAAACATAGAAGGTTTTCAAGCGAAGGTCAAAAACAAACTAAATTTTCAGAGCAAAGGTTGAAAACACACCAAATTTTTGGACCAAAAGGTAGAAACATCCTGAGCCTGCAGAGAGGAGGTTGAAAACACACTGGATTTTTGACACTTGAGCATTTCATTGGAAAACAGGACTGTGGCCGAAAATGAACAACAGGGAATTTTTGGGCAACATTTTGGTGACCTCTGCGGGATGTCAGCTTGATTGACATTTAGAATAGTTGCCCGAGAGGGATCCATTGGGCATGGGATCAATTCTTAGCACAAAAACTTGATAGGGACAGGGACAAAAACTGAACCAGGAAGACAAACCTGTGCACGCGCACTTCTTGGGAAAACAGGGAAAAACTAAACTAGAAAGTTGGAAGAAAGGAGGAAAAATATTTACAAGGATTTACAAGGACCTACAGAGAGGGATTAACTTCAAAGCAAGTCTTCAAGTGGAAACCATTCACTATGATTGGCAGGGCAGCTCCTTCAAGGGTTGAAAACTGAAAAGCGTTGGATCCTCTGCACTCTGTTATAACAAATGGCCCACCCCAAAAGGAATCAAACTTTGTGTGCTTGCCAGGTTTTGACCTGAACTCATCCCATTTGAGAACTACATCTCCAACCTTGAAGTCTCTGACCCTAGCTCTTTTATCAAAGCTTCTCTTTGTTTGACTATGATGGAATGCCATATCTTGCATTGATTTATCTCTGATCTCTTATAGCTCCATCAACTGGGCATATCTGATTCGCATGGGATCACTTTCCTCAAACAAGGCATACTGAGTGGCCATGTCCAAGGCTGGTAATTCAGTTGAAATAGATAAATTATCCTCTCTACCATACACCAACATGTATGGGGAATTACCAATGATTTTCTTTGGAGTAATTCTATCTAACCACAAGGCAGATTTCAATTTAGTATGCCAGTCCCTCTGACTGTCTTGCAGGGTCTTTTTTATTATTCTAATCAGATTCTTATTTATTGATTCTGCCAAACCATTCCCCTGAGGATAGTAATTGGAACTTGTATTCATACAAATGCCCTTCTTGACTACCCACTCTGAGACTTTGAGGCCTGTTTTATGCTAATGCATTGTCTGAAACTATAGAATCTGGAATGCCAAATCTATGAATGATGTCATCATAAAAACTTAAAATATCACTCTCATTAGCTTCTTTTAAAGCAACTGCCTCTGTCCACCTAGTGAAATAATTGGTTGCAGTGATTATCCACTTGTGTCCTGCACTAGATGGAGGGTTAATCATGCCAATGAAATCTATACCCCACTTCATGAAGGGCTGCTCTGTTTTGACTGGCTATAGGGGTAGAGTTGCAAATCTTTCTTTCCCTACAAAAATAGCACATTTGACGCATCTTCTAACATAATCATGACTATCTTTGAAGATAGATGGCCAATAGTATCCAGCCCTCATGATCTTAAAAGTTGTAGTCCTAGGAGAGAAATTGATGAAGGGTGCTCCCCTTAATACCACAAACACATAACAGAAATAGAGAAACAACAACAATAATATGCAAGAATAGAAAATTGGCTTCTTATTATCTCCACAAATGTGGAATTACAAACTTTCAGAATTACAATATGCAAAGCCACATGGGCATTCCCTTACAATATTCTATAGGACAAAGCCTCGAATCAATACCCAGATCTACTACCCAGAATTGCCCTAGACAATACTACGGGCCTTCTTTATATAGGCAATTTTCACCGCCCGAGAAGGTTCTAGAAATTTAGCCCTTAGGGCTGACGAAACTTAGAATTATTTTATTTTACAATTTATTACATCAAAGTCGGCTCAAAATGAGTTTTGAAACCCAAACAAAAATATTGAAAAAAAATTATTTTCCACCAATTTAGGTGACCCAACTTCCGAAGACCATAAGTCATCGCCCGTTGACCCGATTGGCTATTATAACCCCATTCTGGAAATGCCACGAAGCGCTCTATAGGCTTGACCTGCGCTAAGCGCTGGTCACCCAAATTTTCAACCTCATTCGGGGCCTCTAAAGCCTTCAAAACTAAGTTCAAAGTTTCTGTACCCTGCTGCCAATACCGAAAATCTTCAATATCTTCAAAACTACACCTAATCTAGCCATGAAACTTTGCTGGCAGGCTGATATGACTGAGATGAACCTCCATATGTAAAATTAGACATTCTGAGATCGTAAGACCAACTTACTAAAAATAGAAAGTTTCCATAAATAGCAACTCTGCACAAGATAGCCCTTATTGAATACAAAAATAGAAATATTTTTGGGTGATGCAAGATTGCTCTTACACCCAGGATGCTCCTGCATCAGAAATGGCCACCAGAAGCTCCATCATGAAACTCAAATAAGACATCTGCAACCCTTTCTGAATCTATGCATCTTAGAAGGACACCATTGTGATCCTTTCTGAAAAGAATTTCATCTATCAGCACAAAAGGAATAGATTGTAGCCTATAATACCTCCTTTTTGCTGAATCTAGGCCAACAGGATATTGTCATGTCTTCAAATAATTGATCATATTAGGCAACCAGCTAGCTGCCTTGGCTTGCTCTCTTGTAGAATGCACCACCAGAGATGCATCTATATATTCCAATTTCTTTGAACTTTCATCTTTTGCTAGATGCTCACAAAGACCTCTTGCTCTAACCAGCTTGGTAATCTGAATATCTATGTCATATTCCATCACCTTAGTGATCCAACCAGCTCTTTTTTCATTTAGGTCCTTAGAAAGCAAAAAAAATTTGACACTTGGATGAGTAACCATCAAATGCACCTTGCTATGAGTCAACAAATGTCTGAATTTTTTGAGGCTCTTTACCATAGCAAGAACATGTTTTTCTACAAAAGAGTATCTTTGTTCATACTCTTCTAAACCTTTGCTAAAGAAAGCAATAGGCTACTCTAATCCTTCAGCATTTTCTTGAGTCAACATTGCAGATATAGCATCATGGCCCCCATAAGCATAAAGGATAAAATCCTTACTAAAGTTTGGGTTTAGGAGAGCAAGAGCTTCTGTTAAGGCTTCTTTAATAGCTTGGAAGTTAACCTTTCCTTCTTTGGTCCAACTGAAGGCTGAACCTTTCCTCAACATGGTTGTCAAAGGCTTGAGTAACTCTGCAATGTTAGGCAAGAATCTCCTAACAAAGTTAATCTTTCCTATGAAAGATTGGAGACTTTTCTTGTGATGTGGTAATGCTAGTTCTAAGATGGCTGCAATTCTCTCAGGATCCACTGTAATTCCTTCTTTAGATACTACATATCCCAATAGTTTTCCTTCATGAACCACAAACACACATTTCTTGGGATTAAGGGATATCCCAAATTCTCTGCATCTTTCAAAAATTCACCTCAAATGCTTGATGTGGTCTACTGCATGCTTTGAGTAGATAGTTATGTCATCTAGGTAGACCAACATAAACTTGTACATGAGGCCCTTAAAGGCCATATCCATTGCCTTTTGAAATGTAGCACCTACATTTGACAAACCAAAGGGCATCTTCTGATATGCCATGGTTCCCCACTTCGTTGTAAATACAGTCTTATATTGATCCTCTTCTTTCACTAAGATTTGATTGTATCATGAATAGCCATCCAACATTGAGAATCTCTCAGATCTAGAGACACATTGTAGAATTTGTTCCATAGAGGGTAGTGGATGGCGGTCTTTTAATGAGGCTTTGTTCAAATCCCGGAAATCAACACACAACCTCAGCTCCCCATTCTTCTTCCTAATAGGAACAAGGTTGGAAACCCAACTAGTATGTTTGATGGGGTAGATGATGCCACTTTCTATTAGTTTGAGTACTTCCTTATGCATAAGTGGTTCAAGCTTGGGATTAATAGGCCTTTGCTTTTGCCTCACTGGTTTAGCATTAGCCTCCAATTCAATGGTGTGTTGAGCAAGGGTAGGATCAAAACCCTTGAGGTCTCCATACCCCCATGCAAAAACATCACTGAATTCTCTAAACAATTGAGTGTAAGCTTGCTTTTTTGAATTAGTGTTTACTTTTTCAAATTGTAGGCTCTTACCTGGCTCCAACTCTAATTCAGCACAATGTTCCTGCTGGACTACCAGGCCAGCTTTATTTCTCTTGACTTCATCATCCTTATTGAAGATAGTCTCTAAGGTGACAAGACCTTTAGGAATCTTATTAGATCTAAGTTGTATCACTTGATCACCATAGTTCTGTGATAACCTCCTTTGATTGTGCCTTGAAAAGACATCTTCTTCAAACAAGAACTGCAAAATTTGTTCATCATTGTCAAACACTTGCCAATTAATATTATTATCTGGAATTGAAGGTCTGACAATAATCTTGATGTGTTGCTGATCTGCCTCTTTTGAAATGCTATTGGGGATGTCAAACTGAGATCCAATAGCAGCTAACCTATCAACATTTTGATTTAGTTTTCTAGGGATAGCAACGATATTGAAAGCATAGAAATCTTCAATTGCATCCCAAACTCTATGTTTGTATGCTTTCATGACATCATTTTTGGTTGCACTCGTCCCTCTTACTTGGCTAACAACAAGTTTACTGTCACCATATACTTTTAATGCTTTAAGCCCTCTTTTCCTAGCCCATTCTAGTCCATTAACCAAACTTTCATACTCTGCAGTGTTGCTGGTGCAGGAAAAACCAAATCTAAAGGTAGTATAATACCTTTCTCCTTTTGGGGACACCAGCATAGCACCTCCACCAGAACCATGTCTACTTCTAGCTCCATCAAAAAATAGTTCCCAGACCTGACTATCCTGATCATCCGAATCAATGTATTCTTTGAGAAGGCTTGGTTCTATGGCTCCACTTTCTTGAATCAGATAACTCCCCAAACCAAAATCCCAAACAAGACTCTCTTGGATCTCTGAGGTTCTTTCATCTAGGAGAATATCATGGATATTCTCAATTTTGGTGCTTTCTTCACTAGTGGTTGGGAAATCATTGTCATCAAATATAGGACAATTAGTATTGATGGAATTGGACACATATGGCTCTATATGATGTATCGCTAAGGCTTCTAATTTAATGGTGACTTTGGTACCATACCTTGTATGAAAGAGCATGTGAGACTAGTCAGAAGAAAGATAACCTCCTATCTTAGCTATAAACTCTCTTGAGAGACATATGGCAAACAATGCAGGAAGATCTATGATATATATGTCAAGGAGAATGGAAAAATTAGGACTAGCATGGAGAATTAGACTGGTATCCTTGGCCACACCTATAGTACTGACTAAGGATCCATCAAGTTGTGTAACCTTCTTTTGGAAGGGTTCATATTTAAGTCCTAATTGATCAGCCACTTTCTTGGGCATTACAGTGCTAGTAGCTCCACTATCTACCATACAATTATGCACTAAAGATTTCCCAATAGTTAAAGATACGTAAAAGGGAGGTGGCCTTAAGTTCCTACCTTGCATGGTATTGGCCTTGGAGTTACTAGTTGGAGTCTCCTTTTCTTGATCAGTGTTGACCAACACTATTTTTGCAGTTTCTTTTGCAGGTTGAGGATTTGCTGCCTCTCTCATGGCCTTCTCCAAAATTTTAGGTTGTCTTGGAATAGACAAAGAGTCCCACATAGACATGGTGACATTCACCTTCTTCATGTTGTCTACAATATTATAAGGTTCCACAGTGTGTACTCTTTGTTGTGCTTTTATTATGATGGATTCTGCCTCCTTTGGAACTTGGCCTTCTTTGCTTGTGACGACAGGGGCCTCCTTGGATGTGATAGGGGCAACTTGCTGCAGTGGCTCTATAGATGTAGTGGCCTTAGTACTAGAATATGCTCTCTCCATGTCTTGGGTTCTTCTCTTTGCTCTTGTGTAGGCAACAAAAGCAACTTCATCATTGACTCCATTGAAATCCAGTTGCTCCCAATTGAAAAGAGCAATCTCATTCTCTTGTGTTTCTTGCTGAGGAGCTGTCCCACTGGAAGGAGCTTCCGTTTGAGCTTGTGAAGCATTTTGAACCATTAGTGCTTGGTTCATCCATCCATTAGAACACGTAGCCTGATTGTGGGGTTGATTGCAAGGGAAACACCATTCATTATCCATGGCCACATTGTTTTGACTAGGAACCATATCCCTGACTGGATTTATAGAATTAAGAGGTGCAGGGTTATACGGTTGGAATGGTCTTTGATTAAAAAAATTTCTTTGCCCTTGATAGCCTCCTTGGTATGGTGGCCTATTTTGTTGATAAGGCTGTCCTTGATTTTGGTATTGCTGATTAGGACCTTGGCCTTGTGATTGGAAGGGTCGCCTAATGCCTTGGTTTTGTTTCTTCAAGTTTGTGACCTCTTTGGTTAGAGTCTGTAGCAAGTTTGTCACTTCTTGTATACTAGTTTGCTGACTACTCTTTACCTCTTGCAACTCTTGGGAGAAATTTGTTGCAGCATGTTCCTGACCACTGGTACTAGTTTGAGGTGTTGATATTGTGGGAATAGGGGTAAATGAGGGTACTTATGTAGGTGCAATGGGCTGAAGACTAGGGAAGATAGGCATGGGAGATCTTCTCTGTATCATGCCTGCTTGGATCAAATAATTTTCAGCTCTAACAGTAGTGTCAAAGGCCTGGGGTAAAGTGGTACCACCCATAGACTGGATCATGATAGAAATTTGTTTATTTAGACTTTGCAAGTAGTAGAGGAAGGCATGGTCAGCTGATGGCCTTACAGAGATCGGGATTATATTCCATGTTTTAAGGAATATACTATTATAATCTGTCATTTGCTCTTGAGGGTCTCTCTTTATGGTTGTTAATTGCTCAACTAGAGACAAATTATCTGATTTATCCTCAAAATGCTTGCTTAATGCATCCCCTAATTCATCCCATGAAGTAATAGAACCAACAGTTAAAGTTCTAAACCACTCTAGAGCCTTACCTTTTAGAGATGCTGCTAATAATTTGGTGGCCACATCCTCTTGAGTAATGTTGTGTATGCTGCAAATGGTGGTCACATCTCTTATGTGTTCAAAGGCTGTTGTCTATCCCTCCCCTGTGAAATCAGGTATACTCTTTAATGCCACCAAGGGCACATCATGATGCACTGCAAAATCTAATGGGCTCCCCTGATTGAAAGGTGCAAAGGCAAAATTTCTAGCCATTGTAGGAGGTGTAACCTGAGGATTAATAGCTATATGAGCTGTATTTGCTAGATTTGGATCTTCTTCTTCTAGATCTCTAGTCAAAGATCTGCCTCTTCTTCTGAAATGAAAAAGGAAAGGTTTCCTCTCTGAAGTATCAGGAGGTGTAGATTGGACCCTTCTTGTAGGAGATTCTCTCTGAGTTGACCTGCCTTTGTAGCTTCCTTTCAAGGGCAACTCTGAAAATTTAGCAGGCTTTGAGCTTCTAGTCTCGATCTTTCTCATAAACCTTAAACAAGGTTGGCCTGAATCTTTGAAACCAGTGGAGTCGCCAGATATACTTGATAGAACAACCTCTAAAGGTCTGTATTATGCAATATGTATATCAAAGATGACACAATCTTCAACAAATGAACTTCTTTACTGTCCCACCGGGCATGCCAGAAATTGTTATACATTGAATTTATGCCTCTGATCTCAAGCTCTCGTTGTCTTGATAATATAGTATAACATGGGAATCATCTCAAGGTTGTGGGACCTTTTTCTAACTGAGATGAGACCTCCAGATTCTAGGCTGGTTCCTCTTGGATCATCACCATGATTTTCTCTTAACAAGAAAGTAAACTTTGAAGGGAAAGGGATAGAAGGAGTGCATGGAAAGGGAAATAATAGAAAGCAAATCTATCCTACCAGGTGATACACCGAACTTGGGTTTGGATCTTAGTATAGAGGGATGAAACCAATGAAGGAATCAGGTCCAATAAGTTACAACTCACTAGATAGGCTTGCATAAGTATTTCATAAGAGGGTCCGAACAAAGGCTCAACCTATGACCTGCAAATAGACATCCTTTTCTGCAACTAGGTGTAGGAATGAGACAAGGCTGCTAGGGGTTGTAGTATACCCGCAAAACACCTAAATTAGATTAGACACAGGAAACACACAAAATTATAGAAAGCAAGAGGAATCAGGAAACCTGAGATATCATTAAAATCATGCATACACTTTGATCCAATAAGAGATAATCCAGACAAGCAAGCATGAGGACAACAAGAATATCATAGAATACTTGCAATATTTGAACAATCAATGGGAATTTTACAATTGCAAAAAGTTAAGGAGCAGAAAGAATGCCTTCAATAACCTCTGGGGAAAGAAACTTTCCTTTTTTACAATTGGCCAATTCTGAGCACTACAAGCTCCAAAAAAAAGAATATATACATCCCCTGCACGCAAGCAGGAATTAAAAAAAAACTCTGAATTAGGGCTACATAGATATGCATTATAATAATCATCCCTAAAATCGGTCACTTCTGATCATAAATGTGTTCTGTAAATATCATGGCCGATCAGATATTTCATTTGCGTGTCCATCCCTGAATTGATCAATTTGTAGACACAAAAGCCTGGATTCAACAACCTCCCTGCAAGCCCATACTGCCATGAATGCGCAAAATCTGATCCCATACTGGAAAGGACTCAAAATGGCACCCTAAAAATCTCTACACATTGCTCTAATCGCAACCGCCCTGGCGACATAAATTTTTTGAACTACCCGTGCTTGCAACGTTTACCTTGGAAGAGAGTCCACCAAAACAGGCTACATCTCTTTGACAAAGCAATGGTTGCATGATCGCATAAGCTGAAAGGCCTTCATGCGATCATGCGAAAAACTTTGTTGAGTCCACCATCACCACGCAAGACACATGGCCCCGCCAAATATCCCACCTGTCAAACCTTGCCACGCGGCCCAATAGGAGTTGACCACATCGGCTTGACCCACAGCAACACCACCTGAAAGCACGTTATTCACTGACGGTTTGTCACATGGTCACATGGGCTCGGAAGACCCATGTGATCATGTAACTAACTGCATGATGCTAGCCACTGACCGCCACCTCACTTGAAACCAAACTGCTTACCGCTTGTCGCATGATCGCATGCAGCCAGGAAGGCCTATGCGATCATGCGACAATGTCAACTTGTGACCCTTGCCTTCAATGTTGCTGGCTTGTAACCACAGGTGGTTAGTTGCATGGGTGCATGGGCTCAGAAGAGCCCATGCAATCATGTGACTAACCAAAAGATGCTACCTGTGGTTAAGGCTTGTCGCATCGGAAGGAAGATCGACGGCTGTCATTACACCATGCGCTTAAACAAGCAACATCTTTCCTTAGCGGTGTAGTGGCAACCATGAGATTTCATCGAGCTTTAACCTTTACAGATGGAGAATGGGCCCACCAATAGGTGTCATCCTGTCGCATGATCGCAAGGGCAAGAAATATTCCTTGCGAACATGCGACAATCACAAGATTTTTGAAGGAAAGCCAGCCACCGGGCCCACAGGTCGAAGTTGCGCACTTGAAGAAAATATGCCACCGTACTTGAAACACGGACCCACTGAGAACCCAATCTGACCGTTGTCACATGATCACAAGGGCAAGGAATATTCCTTGCAAACATGTGACAACTGTAAGATTTCTACTACACTTGCATGACTATGAGGAACTGGGACCTGCCTGTCGGAGTTGCGCACTTAGGGAAAAATTTAGATGCCAGAAAAGTGTAAAGTGCAGAAGGGGTCGAAAACACAGAAGGTTTTCGAGTGAAGGTCAAAAACACACTAAATTTTCAGATTGGAGGTCGAAAACACACCAAATTTTTGGACCAAAAGGCAGAAACATCCTGAGCCTGCAGAGAGGAGGTCAAAAACACACTGGGTTTTCGACACTTGAGCATTTCATTGGAAAACAGGACTGTGGCCAAAAATAAACGACAGGGAATTTTTGGGCAATAGAACCATGGAAGGTTTTGGTCAGAAATAACATCTCTAGATCATGAATCAAAAAATATAAATGGTGGATAAATGTTCCTCCATGTGATAAGGTGTTTGGGAACTTTCAATTATCCATATTTGGCTCCAAAGTCTTTCAATCCATTTGGATGACATAGTCCCAAGTTAGAAACCTTATCCTATCTAGGGGAGCCATTGGTGGTCCTTCTACTTATTTTGTTCTGGATAGATCAATTTGGTGGGGAGTTGAAGCTAATGGAAAACCTCTTGCATTAACCCAAAGTTTTTCTACTAAAAATTGGTACAAATATGGCATCTCTCTAGTTAAAGATATTATGGTTGATAATCAGTTAGGGTATTGGGATGAAATCTCAGCTAAATATCACATACCTAATACTCAAAAAATGACCTACTCTATTATTACTAAAGTTGTGGGTAACTTCTTCCCCAAGCATACTATGAACACTAACCAGTTCTTACAATGGATCAAATGGAAAGATGACACTAAATTTAGTAAGGTTTCTACTAAGTAGATATACAATATGCTAAAGGAGGATTGTTCATTTTTTGATAGAGTGAACCATGGCTGGGGGTTGGGATGTTCGATCTCTAGGTGGCAGTTTATCTTTAACTTTTTCTGGCACTCTCCTTGTGAACCAAAAAAATATTGTTTTAGATGGCGATTGCTTTTGAGAAAACTTGTTGTTGGTACTACTTTGCCTCATGGTTTAGGTTGTCCTATTATGAGTGGTGTATATTTTGTTCCTGAATCTTTTAGGCATTTATTTTTTATTTTTTTTTATGCCCGTGGTGTTTGCTCCATTTTCTTTGGGTCACCCATTGTTTGGAATAGTAAACCTGGCCTATCATGGAGTGAAATTTTAGTTGGTTTTGTGTAATCACTACAACATTTGGGGTTGAATTCTGATAGTGGGTAGCAATGACACTACCATTTGTGTGTGATTTTTGTGTTTTTTTTTGCAAGTGCCCCTGATGTTGTCGTCATAGTGATGGTGCTATCATTATTTCAACACCTGCGTGATTATAAACAAAAATAAAAAATAAAAAATGCTCATTTCTAATTTTCCCCAAATCCCAGCTCCGCGCATGAAGAGGGAGAAGTCAAGGTAGGCAAGCAGAGACAGTTGTTTATTTGGATCTTTGATCATTCCATTTTCTTCATGTGAGATCGAAGCATCATACTTTATTCTCATTGATGATTATTTACGTGCCCAAGGCCATGGGCCTGTGAATGTTTCTTCTTTCTATATATATCTTTGATTTGGTTATTGACACAATATTATAATGCTCACTACTGTATTTTACTTGTTTAGATATTTGAGGACCCGTGTTTAGCAATAGGGAATTATTGTTGGATCCTTGCATTTTTATTATCTGCTTGCGCGTTGTGATGACCTAGGACATCAATGATTAACTATTACTTATTTTCAATTTATTACATGATTGACTATCGAGGTAGGGCATCATTATTTGCTTCCATTGATGATTATATATTATACTTGATTGCTCAAGGTTGCGGGCCTATGACTATTTCTTCCCTCTATATATGCCATTTCTCGATTTGGTTTGGTTATTAACACAACATTATAATGCTCACTATTGTATTTTACTTGTTTGGATCTTTGAGGACCCATATTTAACACTAGGTCATTATTGCTGGATCCTTGCATTTTTATTATCTGCTTGTTGTGATGACCTAGGGCATCAATAATTAAGTCTTACATGTTTTCAATTATTGCATGATTGAATATCAACTCATTTCTAATGTACACATGTTCCAATCCTTAGTGAGTAGACATTATGATACTCACTAAGCCTTACTTTTAGTTCATCATAAGGATTAGTAATCACTAAGAACAAGACATGAAAGTAGCCAAGTCTATGCATTGTATGTTCTTCCAAGACAATGTGCATAGATTTGGCTACTTTCATATCCGCTATGATGTATAGAATCCTACCTTGATGCTAAGAATCTTGAATAACCTCTTCCCAATGTCATATTTAATAAGGACAAATCTTTTAGTTTATTGTGAGACACTGAACACTGATCAGATTCTTCCCTTTGGATCAATACATGGATCCTCTACACTGAATACACAACACTTCTTTACTACTTCACAAGGACCTTTAATGGTCAAAGCACTCCATGTCTTTCATTCTCAAATATCCTACTCTCCTAGACACATTCATATTTTTGTCCACATTCTTATAAAAAATTGATCACAGTACATTTACTGATCAAACATAATTAGTGACTGATTCACTTTTCCTCTTAATACTCTATGGAAACATATTATTACCCTTCCCACTATTTCAAACTAGGATCCCCATATTTATTTTGTCCACCAAACACTTGACACTTGACAATCATTAAACAATCCAATGATCCTAATATTGATCATTGTCTTACCTTTTTGACACTTCTTTTTAACTTGTTCATTGATCAACCCTAACTCTTGGGATTCCTAGCCTCCATCTTATTCTAGACACTAGGATTTTCCCATACATCAACCCTTTCCACTTCTACTACATACCCACCAAGTTATCAAGGACTCTTGTGTCCTTTTTGAATGATTATCTATGACAGTCCTAGTTACCTCTACAATTTGACAATCTACTAGCCTTTCTTAGACTCACAACCATTATCTAGGGTGTTAGGGCATTCCCTAGACTACCATACACCTTCCTTCAAATTATCTTAGTACATATTCTCCAACTTATTACAAAGCCTTTTTCCTAAATCTATCTTTGTATTCTAGTTGCAAAGACAGTCACAGTCACTTTTCACTGTGACAAAGAACTTATTAAAGTCTATCCCTTTCCAAATCTCTATCTTCTCATGCCATGGTATGTTAAATGGTATCATGCTCTTATTAATTAAACAAATGAATTAGTCACAACCTTAGGACTATCCTAATTATTAAAATGAACAAGGCACCCTTAGAAACAAGGTTTGACAACTTTTGGAATGACTTCCCACAATGGACATGGGGGTTTCTAATACAACATCCAACCTAGAGGCTTCAAGGAACACAAATAAATAGTGAACTTGCAAAGATAAATACTTCTAATCAAACTATGATCAAATAATAGAAAATGAACATGCAAGGGGGACAATACCTTCAAGGATTTGGTAAGGGTATGTAGACAAGTATGGATTTCAAAGGAAACAAATATGAGTGTTCCAAACCATACAAAGCCTTCTTAGAAGGAACACATAACTTGTGATTAGACCCAACCAAAAACTTGTATTATCACTAATTTGATTAGACAGTTTAGTACTAATTTGTTATAATCAAAGAAAAAGTGGACCATTAAATATTGGATAAGGGATGCTATTTTAGAGTCCTTCCAACCTTTTGTCTGCACTATGGAACATTGGGAACACTTAGGAACATTCC
Source organism: Chamaecyparis obtusa (assembly GCA_027943335.1). Lineage (NCBI taxonomy): Eukaryota > Viridiplantae > Streptophyta > Pinopsida > Cupressales > Cupressaceae > Chamaecyparis > Chamaecyparis obtusa. The sequence continues at coordinate 57,513 of BSBK01006460.1, forward strand.
CCCAGTGTTTTATTGTGTCAACTATTACTATCAAAATTCTTAGAACAGTGAAATCAAACACAAAAGAAAGACGTTTAAAGGAATAAAATAACTCTACTCTACTCTCTCATATTTGGGATGAATCCCAGTAATTTTTAAAAACCATAGTATTTCCTTTATGCAAATGCTTATAGCAATAGAATAAATCATGCATGATTCACTATCGGACTAGGGTATCATTATTTGCTTCCATTGATGATTATTTACTGTACTTGATTGCTCAAGGTTGCGGGCCTATGACTATTTCTTCCTTCTGTATATACCATTGCTTGATTTGATTTGGTTATTAACACAACATTATAATGCTCACCGTCGTATTTTACTTGTTTGGATCTTTGAGGACCCGTGTTTAACACTAGGGCATTGTTGTTGGATCCTTGAATTTTTATTTACTACTTGTTGTGATGACCTAGGGCATCAATGATTAACTATTACTTGTTTTCAATTCATCTCATGATTGACTATGTATGGCTTGATTATGCACATGCATGACTGTAGATGAGGATATGTAATACAATATCATGCATTGCTTAGATCCCTTGGATCTAACCCCATTTCTTTCCTTCTTGTAGGTTATGGATTAACTAGGAGCACACTGGATTCACACCCTGGTCATCCTTCCCTCATCTCTTCAGGAAATGTCTAATACCCTATTGTTTATGCTCATTTACTCATGTATGTTTGTATTCAACCTTATCTTTCTAGGATTTAGCTATGCTCAAGGCCTATGTGAGCCCAGATTTGTTGTTGTATCATTATCATTGTTGCTTCATTATGCCCATTTGAATGCACCCATGCTTATGATCTTCATATATCATGAAGCTAGGGCATTGTAGATTTACTAATTGCATGATTATAACTAGCATCACATGAAGCAAATGGAATGATCAAAGAGACAAATAAACACCTACCTCTACTTTTGTACACTTTCCATCATTAAAGATCCATCCATAAAGCTTAGTGCTATCAAACTTCCTAACTCCTTTACCTTTCCAGTAATACTCAAAATCTTATCTGATGAATCCACATAAGCATAAGAGTAACCAATATGATCTTATAATCATAAGAATCAAATTCAATTTAAAGAAAATGTGTTCACACATAGAATCACATGTAATATAGTCTCAACTATAGTCAATAAATACATTCTCAACTATAAAAGAAAGTATGATCCATACATACACAATAAGCCACTAAAGTATGCTTCATAAGCATAAGAGTAATCACATAAGTCTCACCACATAAGAGTAACCAAATTTTTCCAACATATAACTAGGTGCAATGTGATCACAACAAGATGCAATATAGTTCCCTCTATAAAGAAATGTATTCACACACATATATGATCAATAGCAAAGCATATATAAAGGATAACATATATCCATATAAAGTATGCCCCTATGCATACAACAACATTATCTCTAAGTATCATAATGTATGTTCCCCCAAAAAAATGCCAATTGTAAAATGTAACATACACAACATATGCCAATGTAAGTATGTTCCAACATTCATTAACCAATATTGTATGCACCTATGCATCAATAAAGAAAACAATTAATTATTTATACTAACAATTAGGTGTGTATATTCCCATAACATCATAAGGTATAACATGTGTCATAATAGAAATATGTCAATGTAACTGTTCATAATGTAATGTATGTTCCTCATGCATAACAGAAGTATAATTGATGCAAGGTATGTTGCTAATCAACTGGGTATGATCCCATACATAAGTAAGACATATGCTAAGGTAAAGTATGCATCCATGCATAAAAAATAGAAATATGTTAATACAAAGTATGCTTCCATAGAAAGTAATGACATAAGGAAGGAGTTCATAACACAAGATAGTTATAATTTAATACCTGTGTTTAGTGCCACACTTATACAAAAAATCAGATGCAAAATTTTAGTTGTATGTAACCAATAGATGGAATTTTATAACTTAGACAATTTCACAAGTGATTCCATATATAAAAATCCCTCTCAAATTGCAACTCCCTCTCAAAGTGAAAAGAGCTTAGTTTCAGGTTCTTTTATCTCCACAAAGGATGCTTGAAGGTTGTTCCTCTCAGGACAATTTACAGCTATGTGACCAAGCTTCTCACATTTATAACATTGAGTTTTAGAGAAGTCCCCCTTGAAGGGTTTATTATTCTTAAAGTTATTCCCTCTTCCCTCCTTGTCATTTGAACTTCTTTCATTTTCATTCCTCTTATCCTTTTGGAATTCTCTTCTTTTCTTGAATTTCCCTATCCCCCTTTTGGAAGTTTTGAGAGTAAAGAACTTGTATATCTTCCTTGAAGATTGATCCTCTTCATATTAATCTTTATTCTTCTTGAAGACAATCGGTCTTTAGTCTATCAAGAGTAGGTAATTCAAAATGCGCACTAATCCCTTGAATGAATGCATCCTGAGTAAGAGGCAATCCATTAAGAGCTGCCACAACTAGCTCTTTATCATCATATTTGAACCCAAATGATGATAGTTGATTCCTTAGCTCATTGATCCTCATGAAGTAGGATGTGATTAACTCCCCTTGATTCATCCTGATCCGAGAGAGGTTATTTTTTAGAGCTAGGACCCTATTTGTGTTGTTGATCTAAAACATGGCATACAATGAAGTGAACATCTCATATGAATTCTCTAGATTTGCAATTGTTGGCACAATGTGATCTTTAACACTATCAACAATTATTCTCATTGCTTTATTGTTGTTTTTATTCCATTCCTTCTTTTCATCTGAAGCCATATCATCTTTAGGAGGATCTTCAATCACCAATCATAGTGACCATGGGGGTGGGAGATTCAATCCATTATGGAGACCTCAATCCCAATTCACTGCTCCAACTAGAAAACCTAGGCACAGTCCGACAAAAGTTAATTCCTAGGCTTTAATAATAATTAAACATTGAAATAAATGTTTGGAAATGTAAATAAAACCCAAGCCAATGATATTACATCATGATCCAATCACTAATACACTACAAAACATGTTTGGAGGCACTGCATGGGCTGACTGTACCCTGTGGGCAGATTCACAATTTGGAGAGAATGTTTTTGTTTATTGAATGAATACCATTTGAAAATGGCTCTTTACACACACCAACTCCACATCCCCCCTGCACTCACATGGATCAACACTAATAAAGACTTCTAACCAACTAAAGACCGACTGCAACCATTAACTAACTGTCTAACTGTCCCCCAAATAGTAAGCATGCCATCAAATGATCATGCAATTAGTAAATCCATAATGCCCTAGCTTCATGAGATCCAATAGTAAATAAAAATGCAAGGATCCAACAATAATGCCCTAGTGTTAAACACGGGTCCTCAAAGATCCAAATAAGTAAAATACAACAGTGAGCATTATAATGTTGTGTCAATAGCCAAATCAAATCAAGAAATGATATATACAGAAGGAAGAAACAATCACAGGCCCACGACCTTGAGAAATCAAGTACAATAAATAATCATAAATGGAAGCAAATAATGATGCCCTAGCCCGATAGTCAATCATGCGATCAATTGAAAATAAGTAATAGTTAATCATTGATGCCCTAGGTCATCACAATAAGAAAATAATAAAAATGCATGTTTGATTATGACTGTGTCACCTTGTATTGGAACACCATGACCTTATGACATGTTCTGAGTTATTGTTGTGGATGCCTCATTTGGAAATGATGTCATAGCAACATCAAATGAAACACCAATATTTGATATTGTTGTTACATTGCTTGGATGATGCATCCACAATATGGCTTGATTATGCACATGCATGATTGTAGATGAGGATATGTAATAGGATATAATGCATTGCTTAGATCCCTTGAATCTAACCCCATTTATTTCCTTCTTGCAGGTTCTGGATCAAGTAGGAGTACACTAGATTCAAACCCTGGTCATCCTTCCATTATCTCTTTAGGCAATATCTGGTACCCTATTGTTTATGCTCCTTTAGTCATGTATGTTTGTATTAAACCTTATCTTTCTAGGATTTGGCTATGCTCACGACTTGTGTGAGCCTAGATGTTTTATTTTTCACTCCTTTCTTTGTGCAAATGTAGGTATTTATTTGGATCTTTGATCATTCCATTTTCTTTATGTGAGCTCGAAGCATAATTATCATTACCTCCACCTAGGGCATCAATGATTAACTATTACTTATTTTCAATTCATTGCATGATTCACTATTGGGCTAGGGCATCATTATTTGCTTCCATTGATGATTATATATTGTACTTGATTGCTCAAGGTTGTAGACCTGTGACTGTTTGTTCTTTCTATATATATCATTGCTTTATTTGATTTGGTTATTGACACAGCATTATAATGCTCACTATTGTATTTTACTTGTTTGGATCTTTGAGGACCCATGTTTAACACTAGGGCATTATTGTTGGATCCTTGCATTTTTATTATCTGCTTGATGTGATGACATAGGGCATTAATGATTAACTATTACTTGTTTTCAATTTATCGCATGATTGACTAACAAGCTAGGGTATCATTATTTGCTTCCATTGATGATTATTTATTGTACTTTATTTCTCAAGGCCGCATGCTTGTGACTATTTCTTCTTTCTATATATATCATTGCTTGATTTGATTTGGTTATTGACACAATATTATAATGCTCACTGTTGTATTTTAATTATTTGGATCTTTGAGGACCTGTGTTTAACACTAGGGCATTATTGTTGGATCCTTGCATTTTTATTATTTTCTTGTTGTGATGACCTAGGGCATCAATGATTAACTATTACTTATTTTCAATTCATCACATGATTGAATATCGAACTAGGGCATCATTATTTGCATCCATTGATGATTATTTACTGTACTTGATTGCTCAAGGTCGCGGGCATGTGACTATTTCTTCCTTCTGTATATATCATTGCTTGATTTTATTTGGTTATTGACACACCATTATAATTCTCACTATTGTATTTTACTTGTTGGGATCTTTGAGGATCTGTGTTTAATACTAGGGCATTATTGTTGGATCTCTGCATTTTTATTTATTGCTTGATGTGATGTCCTAGTGCATCAATGATTAACTATAAATTATTTTTAATTCATCACATGAATATGTAAACAAGATACCAAACAATGTTTTTACACCTCAATCTAAGCCAAATCATGTTTTATTCAAACATTGGAATTTGTTGTTATTCTAACTGTACCCTACGGATAGAGTCATTGTTGCAAGGAAAATATTTGTTCTTTTATTGATTGAAACTTATTTCATTGAATATTTACAAACCAAACTCTCCATTCCCCCTCCACTCATGTGGATCAACCTTTAAATAGACTTCTAAAACTCCTAGAAATTGACTGTACCCATAACCAACAATCTAAACTGTTCCATAACAGTCTCTAACCGATTGTCATAACAAAATATGACTAAATAGTGTTGTCAAGTTGACAACTAATGTTGTCAACTTGACAACATGAGTATAATTTCCCCTATAATGACTTTTAAAAGGTTTAAAGACAACCTTTTCAATCCACACTAACCCCCCACATGAGCCTTATAGGCTATAATTGCATTAAAATGCAATTTTACATCTTTTTGACATCTTTACACTTTTGATTGTAGTTATATGTTGTTAATGGCATTAATGGCCATATTATAAACCTAGATGAACATATAGGTCCTCACCCCTTATATTTATCCTTGGATTAACCAAGTTACCCCAAGGTTACATTACTATACCCATGCCATTTAATGGCTTACATAAAATCATGTGCTGATCATATTATCAAATGATTCAAAATTATTACAAACTCTGGTGTACTTCCCTTTCTCTGGAGTTGACATTGGTGCTCCTGCACCAATCAGGCTAGGGAATCATTATTTTCTTCCATTGATGATTATTTACTATACTTGATTGCTCGAGGTTGTGGTCCTATGACTATTTCTTCCTTATGTATATATCATTGCTTGATTTGATTTGGTTAATCATAGTTAATCATTGATGCCCTAGGTCAATCATGTGATGAATTGAAAACAAGTAATAGTTAATCATTGATTCCCTAGGTCATCACAACGAGTAGATAATAAAAATGCATGTTTGATTATGACTACATCACCTTGTATTAGAACACCATGACCTTATGACACGTTTTGAGTTATTGTTGTGGATGCCTCATTTGGAAATGATGCCACAATAACATCAAATGAAACATGAACATTTGATGTTGTTGTTGCATTGTTTGGATGATGAATCCATAGTACTTGTGTGTGTGAATTTTGTACCTAGTTGTGGACACAACACTTCAGTAAAACATTAGAGGTTAGCAAAAATTGAAATCATGCAAGTAATTAAAAACTAGTCTAACTAGGCGATTTACTACCTTCTAGTAGATGTGAGTATGTATTCTTGGATTGGACCGAGATCAGTGACCTTAACAACACCTAAATGAAGGATTTGAATGCAAAATCTAGATATGAATTAGATGCAAATTAATCTATATTTTTGGGTTTTCTATGCAATAAGAATGAGAAATCTGATATGAATCTATTCTATATGAAAAACTGATATGCAATACAATTAATCTAACAATGATATGCTAAAATATGAATGATCTCACAAAGTTGTTGATTCACAAAGAAGCTTCAATTCTTCAAATACCAATTCGCTAGCATAAGTTTGCAAATTTTGAGATATGAAATTGAAGAGCTGAGCCTTGGTTTTATAGAAATCCAAGGCTTTGGGGATGCATGGAAAAAGCCATAAATCACTTAGATAAACACAAGTTGATTTTTGAGTTATCAAAGAATACAAGATAATTAATTCACAAAAATATGCAAAAATAGCTTTTTAACTCAAATCAAAGTTGAGTTTATTTTTAAAACAACTTGAATTAATTTTCTAATTTCAAGTTTAAGTACTCTTTGAATGTGCATAATAATTATGAATTAAATAAATAAACAAAATGATTTATTTCCAACTTAACTGATTTTAAAATAAAATAATTGATTTATGGGTTAATCAATTATTAAAATCAAACTTTATTCAAAAATAATATCATTAAATATGACAACTTGTTTTAATCAATTAAATAAGAATTTAATCAATTAATGATAGGAATCTTGATTTATTGTCAAATTTGAATAATAATAATTAGGAATAAATTTAATTTAATTAAATAATTAAGTGGCAGTATTAAATCTAATTAATTAAATATTTAGAATATTCCATTAATCAAACTTTAGGATAACTAGGATTTATCACCAAATAATCATTAAATTAAAGATAATTAAGATAATTAGGAATATTACTAGGAATATTCCCCGATGCAGAATTTGAGATAATCAATTAGGATCCGATAATGTGTCGATGTGCCTTTGGTTAGGACTTCGATGTCAATTTCATTTGATTTGATGATGTAGGAGGTTAATGAACCTATAGCCCATTTTTGGGGTATTACATTTTGCCCCTCTTTGAATTGTTGTGCGAAGCGCAGTGGTTCAAAGACAGTCTGTGTAAGATGTTGAAATTGATGTTTGAAATTGATATTGATATGAGACAGAAACTAATTGAAATTGATATGAAGATGATAGGTCCTGAATGACCAAAGATAATGTTAACTATAATAGCAAATGAACTGATGATTGTGAAAAAGTGTCAAAATGCCTGATTCTAAACCTTATGATTGCAAAGAAGTGAGTGACTGATTCCAGACCTGATCGTCGATAAGAATCACATTGGTATCACATCTGAACCCTTTAGTTTCTGAAGAACCAAGGAAATAACACAATTGAACCGATAGTTGCAAAACTGATACAATTTACAAGATTAGGAGAATACCAGATTTATATGGATCTCGATGAATCTGATATGCCCCAAGTGATGATTGATTTGCCCCGAGTGATGAGGTCTTTTGATGAGTCAACAACTAGACATGGTTGTTGTCTTGATTACTGAGGAAAGATTGATTTCAAATTTAGATTACAGACTTTGAATGATGTGCAATACCATGCCCCCTTTGGGATTAAAATTGAAATCTAACAAGAAAAGTCAGCGTTGATAGTTTAGAAGCATGTTAATTGATTGGAGAAGTGGTTAAACACATTCAAGAACACATTCTACATCATTTAGAGGTCATGGAGACCAAGTTTGACTAGGTGTGACCATGAGTTGACCATGGTTGACCAAGTTGAAATTTTGATAGTTTGACATAAGATAATCAGTTAAGTTGAATTCTGGATTCCTGTGATGATTGAAGGTTGATTATGCGAGTAGTTAATAATATGAATGATCTTAGATTTTGATTTTGATCCTGAAAAAGGATTCTACTTACTGTTTCATTGGAGGAACCTTCATGTAAGATTCAGCTCTTGTTAGATTTGAAGAGACAAGTGGAGAATTGTTTAAGCATTGAAGTTCGTTTAGCTATTGTGAGATCATGCAAACATGAAAAAATGCAAAGAGACATGCAGTATGAAATGCAACCTAAGACCTAGGACCTAGTCACTGATCATGTGTCAGTCATTCTCATCATTGAATTTTTAGGTAACTGGATAAATCAATACAATGCCCACTAGTTTGGAAACCATAGACATATGAATATCGATTTGTATACGCAAGAATCAATACAACACCCACTGATTATGAAACCATGGGCATATGAATATTGATTTTGTTTTCAGAATGTTGGATTAGATATAAGCACCAAGGCATAAACACTAGGATGACCTGAATATCATGTCTATTTTGATATAGCAATTTGTATAAGCATCAAAACATAAATGTTGTGATGGCCTGAATACGCCTTGCATTACAAACACATCAAATAGTTAAGAGATTACTCTAAATCCAATGTGAATTACCCGTAGTGACCCTTTATCATTCACATCCTTAGGTAAGATCGTGTTTCACAATAGGAGAAAGAACTCACTCAAAAAGACAATAGTTAGATCAAACTTCCTTGGATTTTTCGGGTATCAATGGTCGAGGTATGCATGGCCATCCAATTCAAGATAGATACTCTTACAGTCGAACACCATTTCAATCCAGAATTTCTAAAGTTGTTAGATTTTCACATACAAACAAAAGACAAAGAAAAGATTATGCCCCTGTCATCACTCTCTAAATCCTGTAAAGGACATCATCAAAGAGCTCAAAGGGACACAATATGCAAAAAATCTCAATGTGAATTAGTAAGCATACAAGGAGATAAAAGCGTGTATAAAGCACATATTGTTTTCAGTTTGTGTTTGATGTTTGATTGCGTTGTTGTAGATGCAAAATCCTTTCTGGAGATGAGACTGACTAATTGACTCAGATGAAGCTTCAAAGGACTCTGACTGGATATGATACGTCTAAAGTATACTAGAGGCCATAGGATATGACATTGATTTCCCCCCAGTGGTAACATTGATAAGATACCGATGCTTGAGCTGATTGTTGTACATACCGACTTATTGAAAACAAACTAGGAGATATGTACAAACTAAAGCAAGACTGAAAGCTGGGAAAGACCAAGAGTGTGCTGATAGATGGAGCATTTCGAAACAAGTGGCACTCGTTTGCCAAGTTTTCACCATCTTGGCAGAGATTCTATTTTTGCTACCAAGGCGCCTGTTTCCAGGTTTCACCAAGGCACTTTTTCTTTTTCTCATTTTTTCTCATTTTTAATTTTTTAAAATTTTTTTGTGAATCATCAAGGCACCCATTGCTAGGTTTTCACCAAGATGTTCATTTTTTCAAGACTTTTTCTCATTTTAAAGATTTTTTTAGGACATTTTACCATAGACTGAATGCCTTAGACATAGAATTTCTTTAGATGGAGAACATTGATTGGTTCTCGGAGCTGTTCTCCTTCAGTCATTGAGAGTTGATAGGCACCAGAGCCAAAAGTAGCAGTGATAACAAAGGGACCCATCCAGTTGGGTTCAAACTTCCCCTTGCGTTCTCAATGTAATTGATTTTTTGGATTCTCTCTTAAGACTAGATCACTAGCCTGGAATTCTCTGTGTCTGAATTTCTTGTTGTAGCCTCTAGACATTCTTTTCTGATACACTCTGAGATGATCATACACTACTTGTCTGCACTCATCTAGTAGTTCAAGTTCTTGCAACCTAGACACTTTGTAGTCATCATCAGTTACTAGACCATGCATTTTGATTCTTAGTGATGGAATTTCAACCTCAATAGGTAGTACTGCTTTAGACCTATAAACTAAAGCAAAAGGTGTAGCCCCAGTAGGTGTTCTGATACTTGTTCTATAGGCCCAGAGAGATGGATTGATCATGGGATGCCAGTATCTTCCTATTTTATTAACTGCACGATGCAAGATTTTCAATAGATTCTTATTAAAAGCCTCTACTTGTCCATTCCCTTGGGGATAGTAGATAGATGACCAATGTTGTGTAATCTTGAATTTGGCACATAAATCATCTAGATCTTTGTTCTTGAATTTTCCACCATTATCTATGATTATGGAATGAGGTATCCCATATCTGCATATGATATAGTTCAATATGAACATAGATATTTGTTGTCCAGTTGCTTGTGTCAAAGGGACTACTTCTACCCATTTTGTAAAATAATCTGTAGCTGTGATTATATGGGTATGTCCATTAGAAGAATGAGGATGTATAGCTCCTATAAGATCAAATGCCCATTGGTGAAAACACCATTGTGTAGTAAAGGGAATTAGATCTCTCCCTGGAGCATGAATTAAGTTGCCATGCACTTGGCATTTTTCACAATTCTTAGCAAACTTGATAGAGTCTTTCTCCATTTCAGGCCAATAGTACCCAACCCTAATAAGTTTTTGAGCTAGTGTTAAACCGTTCGAGTGTGACCCACAAATACCATCATGGACTTCCTCTAATGCACATTGAGACTCTTCCCATTCTAAAAATCTAAGTAGTGTACCATCTAGACCTCGTTTGTATATATCATGACCAATGATGACATATCGGGAGGCATTATGGATAAGGTATCTCTTTTCATGGCAGTTGAAGGTATCGGGAATGATTTGGTCTTGGAGATAGGAGAATAGGTTTTTGTATCTAGATGAGTCATGACCAACAATAGTGAAGATCATGTAGGTTCCAGGGGAATCATATGTAGGATAAGATAGTGCTTCCACCAGGAACTCATAGCGTAGCTCATGTTCAGGCTACTGTAATAAAGTAGATAGTGTTGCCATGGCATCGGCAGCCTTATTCTCTATTTTGGGAATTTAATCAAATGTGATAGATAGGAAATACTTCTTTAAATCATCTACCATTCTCTTGTAAGGAATGAGATTTTCATCTTTAGTTTGGTACACATCATTGACTTGATGGATAACAAGTTGAGAGTCTCCATGAATGTGTAATTATGTTACTTGCCACTCAATTGCTATTTTCATGCCATTCAAAAGGGCTTCATATTCTACAATTGTTTGTGCAAGGGAACTTTAATCTAAATGCTTTTGAAATTGAGTATCCTTGAGGAGTTATGAACAATATGCCTGCTCCAGTTCCATTCTGTGTATAGGAGCTGTCAAAGAATAACTGCCATTCTCTAGAAGAAAGAGTCATGATAGAGGAATCTGAAAATTCCATTTGCATTGGTGTATCATCAATCATAGGTGCGTCTGCTAATTGATTAGCAATAACATGTCCTTTGATAGCTTTTATTTCCACATATTCAATGTCAAATTCACTTAAGAGCATGACCCATTTAGCTAATCTACCTGTGAGGGCAGCTTTGCTTAGTAGGTACTTGAGTGGATCAATCTTAGCTACCAAATGTGTGGTATGAGCTAACATGTAATGTCTCAGTTTTTGTGATGCAAAGATCACAACTAGACAATCTTTCTCAATCATTGAATAATTCTTTTCATATGAAACCAATGTTCTATTGATATAGTATATAGCTCTTTCCTTTTTGTTCTCATCATGTTGTGCAAGCAATGCCCCTAGTGATGTATCTGTTGCGGAGACATATAAGATCAATGGCTTCCCATGAATAGGAGGCATCAAAATAGGAGGAGTTGATATATATTGTTTGATATGGTCAAAGTTTTTCTCACATTCTTCATTCCATGCAAAGGTCACACCTTTATGTAATGTTTTTGTAAAAGGCTATGATATGTCTGCTAGCTGTGATATGAATCTTCTGATAGATTGAACTCTTCCTTGCAATGTCCTCATTTGACTAATATTCTTTGGAGGTTGAATTTCCATGATAGCCTTTACTTTAGCTGGATCAACTTCAATACCCTTCTTGGAGACTATGTATCCTAAGAGCTTTCTAGAAGTGACACCAAAAGCACATTTCTTAGGATTTAGTCTGAGACTAAATTTTTCCATTCTATCTAGTATCTTGCTCAAGTCATCTAGATGTTCAGCTCTAATAATAGATTTTGCTAAAGTATCATCAACATAATCCTCCATAGTCTTATGCATCATGTCGTGAAAAATAGATGTCATGGCTCTTTGATATGTGGCACCCGCATTCTTAAGCCCAAATGGCATGACATTCCAATAGAAGGTGCCCCATGCACATGTGAAAGCAGTTTTCTCTTGATCCTCTGGAGCAATTTTTATTTGATTATATCCAGAAAAACCATCCATTAAAGAATACATCTCAAAGCCCGCAGTCATATCCACTATCATATCAATGTTAGGTAATGGAAAATCATCCTTAGGGCATGCTCTATTTACATCTCTAAAATATGTGCACACTCTGATTGATTTATTTGGTTTAGAAATAGGTACAATATTAGAGATCCACATTGCATAATCAATAACTCAGATGAATCCAGCTTTTAGGAGCTTCTCTAATTCATCTTTTACCAAGAGTGTGACATGAGGATGCATCTTTCTCAATTTTTGCTTGACAGGTTTGACATTTGGAGCTATAGATAAATGATGCATTATAAGATTAGGATCCAACCCTGGCATATCTGAATATTTCCATGCAAAGTTGATCTTCTTCTTGGTTAGGAACATTGTAAATTTTTGCTTCTCTTCTTCTAATAAAGATTATGCTACATGAATCAACTGTGGTTCTTCTGTTGTTCCCAAATTGATGGGTTGAGTGGGCTCAATTAGAACTAGAGATCTGTCCTATAAATGACTCGAAAGGACATCAAATATCTCATCCTTAGGTGCCTCAAAGAGGTTTCACCTTTGGATACATCTTTTATTTTTACTTTTGTAGGTTCTGAGACTGCCACAAAGTGGTTTTCACCCTCAAAACTCCTTTTCTTTTTATTCTTATTCTTATTTTTTTGACTAAGATACTTGATGTCTAAATTTGTCATGCTAATGCTCGGTTCACTGATGGAAGTACTCATAGGCTCAACTGCATTGAGGTAGTAAGCAAGGGCATAGTCATTCAGGAAGGTATAAATACCATGGCTTGGATTTGTGGAGGTTTGATCAATAAGTTCAGGATGTTGGATAGTCAAAATGGGGAAAGATTGGGAGATAGTGTTTACGGATATGGATCTGTCATCATTGGTCCTAACTTGACGTTTGAGTTCAAGGGTGATATTACAACTTAAGACATTCAATTCATGAATAGGCTCAATGTCATTGTGGGAGTCCAATTCAGCCATTGGTGGACCAGACTCGATAGGTTCATTACTTCACTCTAGACTTACGTTGGGTTTAGGTGCATATTGGTGAATAACATCAACATGTTTCTCTATAATAAGCTCATCTTCTTCTGGAATGGTTCCTCATTCATAGTCATTAGATTCTTCATCTATGCCTCTAGGAAATCTAAGAACATGAGTAAAGTCAGGATGAATACCCCAAGAAGGGTTACCCTTAGATTCTGATTTGAATTCATACTCATGAGAATCTGTCTCAGAATAACTACCACCTTCCTCTTTGTCTGTTTGATTGTCTTCGAGACTAGCTGGTTCTTGTGTTGCAACTGTCTCTTGCTATATAGTAGGTTCTTGTGTTTCTACTACATTGATTCTTTTTATTGGATCATCTTCAGCTTCAAGGAGATCTTTGATTTCCTTAGGCAAACGTTCATAGGGAATAAGTTCTGAGCTGTTTGAATCACTAACTGATGGTTCAGTTTCTTCTTTCTTAAGAAGGGGTTCTCCTAGTGTGTTCTGCTCTATGACATGGGAACAATTACCTTTGAGGTGGAAGGGTTTCTTTTGAAAGCCTAAGCCAACAGTATCTTTGTTTTCCCTACCAGTATGTGAAATAGGTATTCTAAGACCTTTTCCTCTGACTCCTAGAGGTCCTTTACCTGAATATCCCATCTTAGCTATCAGTTTGTCTCTTGGACCATATGCCTTAGAAGGGATTTGGGATACTGTAGAGTCACTAGTTGGAACAGCTTGAGATTCAGGTTCCTCTTTGTATAGCCATGCAAGCACAGCTTCATCCTCCTCAAACTCCTGCTTGGAGACTTGTTCTGCTACAAAATTCTTTTTATATGCCTCAAGAGGTTCTTTAGAATCTGGTTTAGACTGTTTCAAAGATTGTCCATAAGACTTAGGTGAGATAGGGAGAGATGTCAAAGATAAGACTGATTCTATAGCATATTCTCCCATACCATTTTCTTTGATATTGACCTCTTTTGCAAGATCTTCCATTTTAGATGTGGATGCTTCTTTAGTTGGCTCAATGGAAGATTCTTTCTTATTAGGCACAAGTTTATTTTCACTTTCCTTTAATGTATTGCAAGTGGTGGATATGTCTGCTAGAATAGTGACCTCTACTCCTTCATAAAGAAATTTTAAGCATTGGTGGAATGTAGAAGGAATAGCCTTCATCTCATGTATCCATGGTCTCCCTAGAAGAATGTTGTAAGCCAAAGGTAGATCAAGAACTTCACATATAGTATCTCTGATAACTGGACCTGCTCTGATAGGTAAGACAATGGTGCCTTTAGAAGATCTTTCTTGTTCATCATAGGCTTTTATAGTTATTTTCTTTCTAAGATCAATAGCCAATTCAGAAAATCCCAATTGTGTGACCAAGTTGTAAGAACAAATGTTTAGGCCAACGCCTCCATCTATCAACACACATTTGACTCTATGGTTCTAGATCAAGAATTCTATATGCAAGGGCTGGTTATGTGGGTGACTCAAGGAGTTGTCATCTTCCTTTGAAAATGATATATACTGTGGAGACGTAAGATGTCCAACCATAGTCTGGAACCTGTCTAAATCAAGGTCATCAGGAACATTGGATCCGAGCAAAGCTTTGTCTAAAATAGCTCTATGAGATGGAGATATCTGAAGCAACTCAAACATGGAGATTTTCACATTAGTGTGTTGGAGTTGTTGAACAATGCTATAAGATGTTGGCCTTGTATCTTTACGATTGGAAGATTTAGAAACAACCTTATGTTTGGAAGCATAAGAAAGATTGAAGGGCATCTTAGGGACACTTGATGAATCTAGGATTTGTCCGTTCAGATGTGCTTGAGCCTGTGATCGAGTAACTACATTAGCTAAAGTATGATCTCTATCTCTTTGCACAATTGTAATGACATTGCAATGCTCAAAGAGACAAGGTTCAACCATATTGATAACAACATTATTTCGAGGGTAAACATAATTGACTTTTGCCCCCATATTAGGTTGAGAAGATGAAACTTCTTGACCATGTTTTAGAAATGGTTTTGTGAATGTTGTATGATCATTATTGCTCTTATGATTATCAATGGTGATATCTCCCTTATCAATCAGATCTTGAATAGTATGTTTCAAGCGTAAGCAGTTATTAGTTTTGTGACCTTTACCCCGATGGAAATCATAGAATTCGTTCTCTCTCCACCATTTTGGTTTAGGATCAGAATCAGACTGTTGGATCTTAGGCAAAGAGATGATGTTATTAGCCAGCAAAGTTCTCATAGCTGATTCTAAAGATTCTCCAAGAGGAGTGAACTTTTGTTTATTATCAGCAGACCAAGATTTGTATTCTAGCTTCTTTTGAGATGGTTCAGACACCTTTTGCTCTGAGGCTTTGATTGCTTGGGTGCCAATAGTTAGATTGAAAGCTGGTGCCTTTGATGGGGCATGGATAGTATCAACAACACCATCTGTGTCAATGCCTTTATTCTTGTTCCAATTTTTGTTCTTGTCTTCAGAACTGGATCCTGATTCATACTTGTCCTTTTGAAGTGTGATTTCTCCTTTTTTCACAAGTACTTTTTCAATTTTGATCGCATTGTCTACCATCTTATCAAAAGACGTATGATCTTGCATTTGTAAAGGGTAGTTGATTTCTGGGATAAGATTATTGATGAAGATTTTCAGTTTCTCCATTTCTGGAATAGGCTGAGTATATAGAGAGAACTTCTTCCTCCATCTTTTGAGAAATGTCAAGAATGGTTCACCTGGATATTGTTTGAGATTGCAGATATCGATCGTGGTGACTGGATGTTGAATATTGTAGGAGTATTGCTGATAGAACAATTTGATCAACTCCTCAAAAGTTTTGATAGTAGAAGGCAATCTAGAGAACCAATGAATGGCTGCCCGCCCCCCCTAAAGATCGAGGAAAGAGACGCATCAAATAGGTTGGTTCATGCATAAAATCTATAGATTATGTACAGAATTCTTTGACATGATCTTGGGGATCCAAGTGTCCATCATACTTATCATACTTAGGCATCTCCACTCTTTTTGGGAATGGTGGCATGTACAAGTCTTTGTCAAATGGAAAAGGACATAGGGCCTCCATGGAGAACTCCTTGGGTTCCTTTTTTTTCTCAAGGTTATTAAGCTTGACTTGCATGACATGCATCTATTTCATCATAGTTGTGAGCAGAGTTTCTTCCTCATGTGTAATGATATCTTCAACATTAAAGTTGGGAGGAAGTTTAGCTCCTTGATGAGCCAATTGTAAAAAGTATGCCTCTCTATCTTCTTTCAAGAAATGCTTCATCATTCGTTTGAAGTTATCATCATTTTGATATTGAGCAATTTCTTCAGGTGTGGGTTCCTGATCTGCACCATGTTGAGATTGAACTCTTTGAGAGCCAAAGTTTATCCCTGCTTGAGACATGGTAGGAGTTCTCCCTGGGATAGATTGATGAGGAGTTTGTTGATTACCTCCGTGAGTTGATGAAGGAGGAATGTAACCAGTTTTTAATCAAAAGTTGCCAAGACCGTCGTCTTTGTAAAGACCAGAATTGTAGAGTTGCTCAAGAGTTGGAGCTTGGAGAGTGGTTATAGGTAAAGTATGGGATGCTTCTCCAGATTTTTTGTGAGAGAAAGATCTAGTTTCCACCATTAACCTTGGGTGAAGCAAAAGAATGTGATGAAGACAACTGAAGAAAGATCTGATTCAAGAAGATTAAATGATGCAACCTTGTCAAGGTTTTGATTGATTGAAGCTTAGATTAGATGTAGATGAAGGATACTATGCCCTAGATGTATGGGTAGACTCCCAAAAGATAGCGGACATGAGTTCACAACACTTAGTCATTTTGATGATTGATTGAAGATTGATAGTTATGACAAGATTTTGACACAAGATGATAAAGACTCAAATCGATTAAATAGAAGGCTAAATCGAATTCAAAAGGGCACTTTAGGAAAATGATTGGATTCTCAGTATTTGCTGCTTTATTCCTGACACAGTGATTTGTTTGACAGATTCTAGAAATAGGCTGGAAAAGTTAGGTCTTTGATAATTCTGACAACTTTTCAAAATTTCCCAAATGACTTTCTACAGGCTTGTACAACAGTGGGTATAGCATGAAACAACAATTGAAAAACTCATACGATAATGGTCAAACTCACACGATAGTTGATAGCAAGAATTTTGACTTTTTGGAATTGGCTGGCAACAAAACTCGTATGTTCCAGAAAGTTTTGCAATAACGCACATATTCCTAGAAAAATGAAAATTTGACCTCACTAGGGTTTTTAGTAATGGTCTGACTTTGCAACTTTTGTGATCTCAAGAGGGCGAACTCCAATCTAGGTGCACTAGGGTTTTGACATAGTTCGAGAATTTAATCAATCAAGAGCTGCTAGGGAGATCTGATAGCCCAACAAGAGACCACACCTGTGGAGATTTCTTCCACAAGGACATTTATATAGCGGTTGTCACTACCACAGTGAAAATGGCTATTACCGCTTGAGGTTCCGTCAACGTGGTTGACCCAATTAAGGGAATGTCCACTACGGTTAACCCTCTCTAAAGGTGACTCACAAAATATACCACATGGAGACTGGTTCCAGATTCAAGGATCCGAGTTTCTGGTACTACCTAAAAAGGGAGTAGAGCATAATCCTCTAGCCTTTTCACTTTTAACCCAAAAAAAGTAGACAGGTTAATCCGATAGCTAAGACCAAGATTATCTCACAAAGATCTATGATGTCAACCACTCATGATCTATCAACCTCTCTAGAGAGAGAATGTATCAATTAGAAGCTAAAGATGCACAAATCTAGTAGAATGTGAGACTCCTTCAGTATCCTCCCTACCTACAAGGGTTCCTTCATTGAGAAGAGTTTTGCTGGAAACCCGCTCTCTCAAGAGCCACAAATAGTGTTCATAGGGCCTATTTACTATGTGTAACAAAGATGTTGAAAAGCAAATCTATGTTCATTTTTATAGCCCAAATTGAAATATGTGATATGAAAGCAATAAAGGTCACACAAGCTTGACACAGAAGAGTTATTTTTATCCAAATCAAAACATTATCAGCTAAGAAGATTACCTGAATTCCTCACAACGCACTTAGTAGATTATTACCTATTTTTAGCAATTCTCACACTTTTTCCCAATCAAAATCATCAAGAATCAATCAACAACAGTAAATTTCAATCGTTAATGTTAGTTGTTAGTCCAAATCAGAATTTTTTTTTGGAAAACTGCCTGAAAAAGTGAAATGACAATTGAAACCTAACACTAAAACTCGTACGACAATGGGTCACCCACCAGACGACAGTCCAAAAATTTGTATGACACTGGGTACCAGATCATACGACAATAGAGATTCCAAATGATCCTGTGATCCTGATGGTACGATTCTCGATCAAATCAACTATCATACGATAGTGGGTATCTCCTGATACGAGTTTCTGACAAAACTTGTATGAAAATTGTACAAACAGAAATTAAAAATCATAGCTTGGAACAGAAAATGACAAGAAAATGATAGAAATTGATAGAAATTGAATGGAAACCCATTTCAGGGCCCCATGGTGGGTGCCAAAAATGTGTGTGAATTTTGTACCTAGCTGTGGACACAACACTTCAGTAAAACATTAGATGTTAGCAAAAATTGAAATCGTGCAAGTAATTAAAAACTAGTCTAACCAGGTGATTTACTACCTTCTAGTAGATGCGAGTATGTATTCTCAGATTGGACTGAGATCAGTGACCTTGACGACACCTAAATGAAGGATTTGAATGCAAAATCTAGATATGAATTAGATGCAAATTAATCTATATTTTTGGGTTTTCTATGCAATAAGAATGAGAAATCTGATATGAATCTATTCTATATGAAAAACTGATATGCAATACAATTAATCTAACAATGATATGCTAAAATATGAATGATCTCACAAAGTTGTTGATTCGCAAAGAAGCTTCAATTCTTCAGATACCAATTCGCCAGCATAAGTTTGCAAATTCTGAGATATGAAATTGAAGAGTTGAGCCTTGGTTTTATAGAAATCCAGGGCTTTGGGGATGCATGGAAAAAGCCATAATCACTTAGATAAACACAAGTTGATTTTTGAGTTATCAAAGAATAAAAGATAATTAATTCACAAAAACATGCAAAAACAACTTTTTAACTCAAATCAAAGTTGAGTTTATTTTTAAAACAACTTGAATTGATTTTCTGATTTCAAGTTTAACTGCTTTTTGAATGTACATAATAATTATGAATTAAATAAATAAACAAAATGATTTATTTCCAACTTAACTGATTTTAAAATAAAACAATTGATTTATGGGTTAATCAATTATTAAAATCAAACTTTATTAAAAAATAATATCATTAAATATGACAACTTGTTTTAATCAATTAAATAAGAATTTAATCAATTAATGATAGGAATCTTGATTTATTGTCAAATTTGAATAATAATAATTAGGAATAAATTAAATTTAATTAAATAATTAAGTGGCAGTATTAAATCTCATTAATTAAATAATCCCTATATTCAATTAATCAAACTTTAGGATAACTAGGATTTATCGCCAAATAATCATTAAATTAAAGATAATTAAGATAATTAGGAATATTACTAGGAATATTCCCCGATGCAGAATTTGAGATAATCAATTAGGATTTGATAATGTGCTGATGTGCCTTTGGTTAGGACTTCAATGTCGATTTCGTTCGATTTGATGATGTAGGAGGTTAATGAACCTATAGCCCATTTTTGGGGTATTACAGTACTGACCACACTCTTGCACCACTGTGACTTATGTATGTCCACTTGATGTTTTCCATGATGGTATCTTCTTCCTCATGTAGCATCTTTCTGAGTGCACATGTCTTGTAGCATGGTTTCCTTCTAGAAATGTATGGCTTGATTATGCACATTCATTACTGTAGATGAGGATATATAATAAGATATCATGCATTGTTTAGATCCCTTGTATCTAACCCCATTTCTTTGCTTCTTGTAGGTTCTGGATCAAGTAGGAGCACATTGGATTCACACCTTGGTCATCCTTCCATCATCTCTTTAGGCAATGTCTGGTACCCTGTTGTTTATGCTCATTTACTCATGTATGTTGACTTGTGTTAGGAGATAGTTTGTGATAGGATATTAATGGTATTATGAAGGAGAATTAGGAGCCGTGACAAGGAGTTCATGGTAATGTAGTGAAGAGTAAGAGATTGTGAAAGGAGGTTTACTGTCTTGTAACAAAACTAGGTAATAGCAACAAACTAGGTGGAAACTCAAAGCCACCTTGAATCTACTTGGGGTTCCTCAATTTCTAAGCCATAATCCACAAAAGTCAAAACCAACTTGAAAGTAAAGGGTCTCAATTTTAGTAGGTTGGGATTCCTCAGTTTCTAAGTCATAATCCACAAAAGTATCTCATCTATTTTGGGGTTTTATAGTAAGAATGTCATGTATGACAAGAAGTTTAATCAAGTTAAATTTACAAAGTAACGTATCATTTATAAAACCTACCGTAACATGTAATTTTTTTTCACAACTAAAGAGTTCTCACCACAAGCAAATAGAGTGCTCACCTATGGCAGTTGGAATATAATATAATTCAAGGTAATATCATTCCACCTAATTGTTTATGTTTGAAAATTATATATTTCAATTATGTTTTGTTGGCTAATTCTGTATTACTTGTGTCAATGATTAAGTATTACTTGTTTTTAATTCATCGCATGATTGACTATCAACTCATTTCTAATGTACACATATTCCAATCCTTAGTGAGTAGACATTATGATACTCACTAAGCCTTACTTTTAATTCATCATAAGGATTGGTACTCACTAAGAACAAGACATGAAAGTAGCCAAGTCTATGCATCATATGTTCTTCCAAGACAATGTGCATAGTCTTGGCTACTTTCATGTCCACTATGATGCATAGAATCCTACCTTGATACTAATAATCTTGAATAACCTCTTCCCAATGTCATATTCAGTAAGTATAGACTCTTATAGTTGATTGTGAGACACCGAACACTAATCAGATTCTTCCCTTTGGATCAATACATGGATCCTCTACACTGACTATACAACACTTCCTTACTGCTTCATAAGAACCTTTAATAGTAAAAGCACTCCCTATCTTTGATTCCCAAATCTCCTACTCTCCTAAACACATTCATATTTTTGTCCACATTCTTAAAAAAATTTGATCACAATACATTTACTGATCAAACATTATTAGTGATTGATTCACTTTTCCTCTTAATACTTTGTGGCAACATATTCTTCTTTCCTATAGTTGATGTTTTGTGTTGGTTGATATCTAAGGTTTCCACTTCTCAAATCTCATGGTATAATTCAACTCAAAACAAAAGATATTATGTTTTATGTTTTGGCATGACAAAGATAGTGTGACATTGCAAGAATGCTCTGCATTCCTCCACCATCATGTGATCCAACATCATGGGTCATTGATATAGATATTATTATGTTAGGTAATGCTATGTTATGATTCCAAAAAGATCTTACATGTTCGTGCCACTTTTTGTGTTTGTTTGGCCAACATGTATATATTGCTTCATCCTTTGTATTCAACTCAAGTGTTTTTGGTCCTTGTAATGGTGTAAAATGATCATGGAAAAGTTTTTGGATCTAGGAGAAGGTATTTTGAAATGGTGTAATGCTTCACAAGCTTTATTTCCCTTTTGAATGCCTTCGAGATTTTGGATAGGGATACACTGTCACAACTAGAAACCCAGACATAGTCAAGGATGCCAATCAATTCCCTTGCCTTGTTAACAATTTAAATAACTAAATAAATGTGTGAACATATAAATAACACCAAGGTATATGATCTCACATCATAATATAATCATAAACACATCACAAAAAATGTTTGAAGGCACTGTCAGGGCTGACTGTACCCACGAGACAGTTTAACAGTATGCATAGAAATTATTGTTTATTGATTGAAAACATTACAATGCTCCTTCTTTACATGCCCCACTCCATATCTTATCCCAAAACTCATGGATCCACATTGATAAAGACTCTAACTCCCAAAAACCAACTGCAACCTCTAACAACTAACTCCAAACTGTTTGTTAACAGTCCCCAAACCGACTGTTTCAATAAGACATGACTAATATCTGTTGTCAAGTTGACAACCAATGTTGTCAACTCAACAACATGAACTTAAAACCCCTTTCAAGACTTGTCTAAAGGTTTAAAACATAACCTTTACAATCTTTACTGACCCTTTAACCCTTATGAGACATATCAACAATGAGATATGTCTCATGTAGAGATATGCATCTACGTATGCAGAGACATGTCTCTAAATGAGACATGTTCTTTTAATATCATAACAAAGTATACAATCGATTCATAACTATCGATAAGTAAATTTATATTGCAGATTAAACATTGCACATAATATAAATGTCGTTTACGTATTGCACATTGCACATTGCACATTGCACATAGTATATTACATGCTACACGCATAATATATTGTGTGCAACACATAATATATTGTGCGCAACACTTATAATATATTGTGTGCAACACATAATTGACTGATACAAATGGTATTAATAAAGGTGAACAATTTTATTAATATTAACCAATACAAATCGATAATATTAATGTGAATAATATTATTTAAGTTGATTCAATTTTGATGTCTAGGTCATTCCTTAGGCTCATCATTTATACTGAAGTATGTCCTTGAGGGGTTGACAGATGGTATACATTGTGGCTAAGGTAACAACATTCTTAATAAAAAGCAATGTACATTTGATTTATTCTTAATAATAAACAAAAATCAATCTACATTTGATTTATTTTTAAAAGATGAAGAATGTCGTTGCCTTAGCCGCTTTGCCAAAGTGAAGAATGTCGTTATCTTGAACATGATTAATAATATTACATAGCTATATATATGTATATGTGCATATATAAGAATCACATATATGCACATATATATGTATATAATTAAGTTATTATTAATCATGATTATTATGAACACCGATATGTAGTCTTGTTGTTTATGTGCTTATTTGATCATAGCATACATATCGGATGAAAAGAAGTGAGTATAAATGGTGGGGTTATGATCTCCTTCATAATTGTTACAGAAATTTGATTTAAATAGCTATTTTTCAACTCAATTAAAATTTAGAACTTCATAAGAGAAAATTTGCATCTTTAAATCAATAAATCGGGATTAAAAATCATTATGTTTGAACAAGATGAAGAATGTCGTTGCCTTAGCCACTTTTTCAAAGTGAAGAATGTCAGTATCTTGAACATGATTAATAATATTACATAGCTATATATATGTATATGTGCATATATAAGAACTATATAAATGTGCATGTATAAGAACCATATATATGTGTATGTGATATGGTTGATCTAGTGCTATAATTAGTGTAGTATTAGAATAATGTAGTATAGAGAGTGCAACAAATATCAATGTTAGAAATGAAAACATAAAACTATATGACAATGAAGAGTATTCATGTCACGATATGTGATAGTATGATAGTTGATCTTATTACTATAATAAATGTAGTATAGATAGTGCAATGCACGTCAATGTTATAAATGAATCTAGAAAATGTAAAGGATAAAAGTAAAAACTTTACACTTTTTTCCACTTGGTTTATGTCCCTTTGGATCAATGTTTATGATGCACAATTTTAGTGCATAATTTGGTTGTTTTTTGCACAATCACTAACAAAAATTTCACTATGTTTTATAGAAAAAATCTTCTATATTTTTCCCTCATTGGGATTTCATTTCCTAATGCAACAATGCTAACAAATTCAACACCTATAGATAATAACCAGCTAGGAATACATATACAAACACTTGTGTCAATAAGTACACACATTTCTTGGCTTGACCTCTTGCTTCCTATGAGAGATGATTTTGTATCTCAAACCTTCTTCGTTGTGTACTTTTCAGGTCTTTGATGGATCTTACCAACAATATAAATATTTAAGGACGCATTTGTAGGAAGACCACAAGTGCTTGTATTCTCGTAGTTCTTCTTGCTATCCTTGGAGTAGCCAAAGTGGTGTTTGCACAAGAAGGTAGGCAAAAAATGAGTAAGGAAAGAAGTGATGGAACAACTTTTTATAAACACATTATTCATTCGAATGAGGTGCATTGTCACGACCAAATTCATAGGCTTGTTGAACATTCTCATGTTGCAATCTGATTTGAGATTTTGTCTACATTAGTATGTTGCTTTTTATTTCAATTGTAATTATTTCCTTGGTTCCTTAGTAATTGATTTTTATTGCATGGTTGTCTTTGGTTTGTCATTTTGTTTTGAGTTGATTTAAACCAAAGACTTAGACTTAGCCAAAAAATGTGCAAGTCTACATTAGTATGTTTCTTTTTATTGCAATTATAATTAGTATGAATGAACAAAATAATGACAATGCAATATTTGTGACAATACAATATTTGTTGATATAGCATTGATGACTTCAGTCAATATGCCTATGTGTCAATGTGGTGTTGGACCATGCATGTTGAAGACTTCACACACAACAAGTAATCCCGAGCGTCAATTTTGGGGTTGCCCAAATAGGAAAAAGGTCCGGATATGTAATTATATTTTATGTTTAAAAATAATGTAACAACTAATCATTTTAGGAAGAACTGATGTAGATTTGGTATTACAGGGAAATAGTGGATGTTAATACTTTTAGTGGGTCGATGAAACCACATTTACATCTACCCCATCTACATCTATACCTGATGTAGGAAATGAGTGTAACTTCTGCAAGGCTCGAGAGGTAGCTAGTGCCACCAAGATTGCTTCAATAGAGAAAGCATAAATCATGTTTCTGTGATGCCTTATTTGTGTAGTTTGTGCACTACTTTGTTGGGATCATATGCGTAAATGTGGTTAACAGAGATTTATTGTAGATACTGAAACTTTTTTAGAATTTCAAGTAGATATGTTGGACATATTTTGATAAACTCATGAACTTTTTTGTTGTTTATGACTTTGTTATGATTTTCAATATAAAATGAAACAAAATTAAAAATTAACCTTATTAAAAAAATGGGGAAATTTTACTGTCATAGGACTCTTGACACCACCTCCATAATTAGTGTGTTTCGATTACCTAATGTAATTGATTCTATCGTAATTTTTATTTAGGATCATAATTAGTTCTCTGTGTCTTTTTTTCTTGTTCTGTCATTCATTGTCTGTTTCCAATGATTATATAAATATGATTCTATGTTGGTCGATGCCCAATGGAGTGGAAATGTTCATATTCTTATATCACCAAAACTAAAATTTTGGCATCCTTTGGCATTTGGGAGAGACTTCACTTCATTATCCCATTTGGACTTACATTCTAACCAAACATATTCATTATGCCATTGATTTATGATGATTTTTCATTATTGTGCCAAATAAGAAGTCAATTAGTATTTTTTACATAACAATGTCAACTACTACGCTTGTTTGGTTATCGATAACTATCCTTCTCATAATATTATCAATTATTGGGATGTGTTTTCGATGAAGATATAATTGTATTCAACCTTATCTGATAAACTCTTCTATGCACAGGTGATGAACATTCAGATTTGCCTAAGCAATACTGTGAGCTTTCCTGCCACACATGTACTATTGTGAAAATCATCACAAGTCCATTTGTTGCAGGTTCTAGCTCCCAGTAATTCTTGATCAAATCTGCATATTTGTCACATGTTCCTTAGAAGATTTTTAATCTCACAACAGTTGTGAAACATAAATATAGGCATCATGGTCACAATTCTTTGGAGATACAACATAATTGAGTGGTATACCCATATGATGCAATGCAAACAATACTACTCCTCTGATTCTAATTTGACATTGTAGGATCCAAAAACCATAGATAACGATAGCTTTTGGACCCTATCTTGATTTGTTTTTGGACCCTATAGTGTGAACTTAGAACTGGAGGAGTAGTGATTGCATTGCATCATCTGGGTATACACTTAGTTATGTTATATATCCAAATAATTGTGACCATACGTGATGCCTACATTTATGTTTCTCAGCTGTTGTGTCCTAGGACCCCTTATGACCCCTTATGACCCTTTACGATCCCTAAGAATACATCTTAGAGGTCTTAAAGTGTCGTAAGGGGTCATAAAATGCTCCTAGGAGGGGCTAGATAAGCTTCCACCTTCACGTGGTTGGCCCTGTTAAGTAGAGAATGTTAAACTATTCTCAAAACAAAGAGAAGCTCAATATTTTAAGGTCTCCATGAATGATATATATATATATATATATATATATATATATATATATATATATATATATATATATATATATATATATATATATATATATATATATATATATATATATATATATATATATATATATATATATATATATATATATATATATATATATATATATATATATATATATATATATATATATATATATATATATATATATATATATAAAATACAGCATATCATCGCAATTACGATGGTCATCAGAGAATGATCGACATCAAAGCACTAGAAACGATGGATATATGTCAAAACGCTCTAATAGACAGCCATCGCTTGTACAAAATTTTCGTTGCACGTACGTCGACATTGCGACACCTACAATAAGTCCCGATGGTAGTCAAATTACGACCGACGACATGTTGACCATCTCTGACCATGTTGGCAGACCCTTTTACCTTGTATATTGTGATGATGCATGTCGTCGCAATTATGATGGACATTGTAGCCGTCGGTGCTATTGACACCAAAACTGCAACGATGGTTAGTGTGGCTTGGTCGACGACGTGGTATCAGAATTACGACGAATAGCCCTCGAAAAGGGACTCAAATATACTAGTGAATCCTTTGATCTGAAAACTAACACTTTTTGGTCTATTATACCTTGTGAGATTCTATGGTTCCTTTGGAAGGAATGAAATAGGGAGATTTTTTAAAAGAGAAGGATACAACTTACTAAGTTTGGATGTAAACTCATACATTTTTAAATCATGTCACAGGTTGCTGCTACTCTAGAAATCTCCAGAGACAGGTTTATGGTGTTGATGCGGGAAGGCCAAATCTTGATCCACAAGGAGGACCTAGTTCCATACCAATACTTTTCTATTCACAAAGATATGCTCAGTCAAATAGAGCTTGATAACTTGAACCAGTTCATCAAAGGATTATGCATTGAAGATAGACATACTGATACCAACAAAGTGACTCGTGTTCAAATAGTACTTGGACATATGGCTAAGGATGGAAGACATACAATTACCAGATGATTGGAAGGATATATCTCTCAAGAACATTTTGACTCTTTTTTGTATTAACAATTATACTAGACTGTAGGTTACTTCATGTTGTATTTAATTATTCTCCATAGGTAGTTGTTCAAGTGCTACCCAATAGTTTCTCAGAGTTTTTGCTCTTTTTGAGGATGTAAAGTTATGTTGTAACTCAGATATTTTCTAAATCACTGATGTAACCCAGATATTTAAACTATGTCAATACAAAAATATAATTAAAATTATTTAATCAATTAATAAGAAAGTCAGTAAAATTGTTGCTTGTAGACATGAGACATTTTTAGGTGTCTACAATTTAATATTGAGAAAACCTAGCATGGGAAAGTAAATGTCGGGGTCAACAGAGTTTTGCTTTCATTATTTATAGCTATATAGTTTAATCATAACACTTATTATGCAACTTGAATCTATAAAGGCAACCATAGTTTTAGTGGTTGAGATTGGCTATGATTACATTGAGTTCCCTTGAAGAGTGCATATGTGAAGCATGGCATGGGATGTTTGGTGGCATGGTTACCCATTATGTTTGGACACATCAGGGATACATTGGAGGAACATGATATTTCAAGAGTACTCATAGAAACTCTATAAGTGTATTATAATATTTTATTGTTGAATGTTACATTGAGTGCAGATGTTTTGGAGACTAGAATTTTCTGCCATGATGTGTTTTCTAGAGAAAATATTATGTAATATTGTGGTTTGTCTTTGATATTTATATTATGGCTATTTTATATGCTTGTACACATGCTTTTCTATCATAGGATTATGTAGGAAATAGTTTGATCAACTTGAAAATTTTGTAAAATTGAATTAATGTGTAGATCTCAAGTTTGTGAGTGATCAAAGCTTAAGATCTAATTATATGCCTTACCTTGAATTCAAACTAGGAAAAAGTTTTAAAAGGTGAGTTTACCTACTTCTTGATTGTTTCTCATCTTTAGTAAAATAAAGTACACGAGCCTTTGATACCTAAAATTTCCAAGATATCAATATTGTAACGTGTTATGCAATCTCAATCTCTTAAGTTTATTAGATTCCTTGACAATCAGAGTGTTCACATTAAACTTTATTAAAATCCAAGGCTTTTTGAATTATTACCTCATATTTGGGCTCAATTTTAACCAATCCTGGTTTTCTAATACTTCAAGTTGTGTTCATTCTTAAGTTTTTTTTAACCCATTTTACCTATAAAGTGACTCTCATTTTATTAGATTCTGAATTCTCAAATCTTAGTTATAAGAAACACAATAACCTTGATTTTCCATAAGATCATGGTTGATTGGATGCTACTCTAAAATAAACTGAAGCTTACTTAAACTCTGTGCAAGTTACTTTTAGTTTACCATAATTGTTTAGCCACTTGAGACCTTTGGGTTTATAAGAAAATTGACTCTTTTTAAACTTGAGTTTATCCCTAGGCTACCTTAAGTTTATTAGGTTCTTAATAGTGTAGAAATGCTAGTAGCTAAGGTCCATACCTTCCAAATTTTCTGCTTAAGGAAGATGGAGCTAATAACTTCAATCTCAATAAGTTAGATTCTTTTGAAGTTGAAGGTAAGCTTAGATTGCTCTTCTTGTGGTTGCGTTTAGCAAGAATGCTCTCTTAAGTTTCAAATACAACTATTCCACCAAAGGAAATAGTTTGGTGTATTTGCATCCATTAAGAATTTGGGTCGTAAAGAAGATAATTGTTAACATCTTTGTTACATCTATCAAAATCTAATTTTGATAAGATTTACATGTAGATAATGAATGTATAAAGATGAATGATGAGTACACATACACATTATTTATAGGGTAAACACATTAAGGTCAACAACTTTGTTATTGTTTGACATTTGAAAAAAATAAGAAAAGTGTCAATCTCTATCTAAATTTTAAAGATAGTAGAGTTATTGAAATCTTGTTTGATTTTAAACACGCTTCTCATAGAACACAAAGAAAATTAATCCACCAAACAAAACATACATGACGTTGAAAGAAGTGGATGGAAAGTTAAAATGAAAATGAAATTAATATCTTATAATTTGTTCTCTTGAAAACTAGTTGATTCATACTTTGTTGGACATGCATGATTATACATATAACTATTAGAAGAGAAAAATAATTTATACACAAATAATTTATTTTCTCAAAGAGGGGAACATTTCAAAGTAAACTTTGTATACCTTAGGCCCAAAAAAATGTGCATTATTAGTAACAAATGTTTGTTTATTGCAATGGTTAGATCTTGTTCAATTATAACAAAAAGAGATAAAATGAAGTTTGCATGGTTTGCTTGATTTTAAAGAGGCTTTTCTAATGGACATATGATTGTCTTATCAAGTTATATGTTTGTTTTGAACGGTAAGTTTTCTTATTGAAATGAAAAATTTGGAGAATTATAAGAATTGTCATATGTCATTTAATACATTTATCGTCTTAAAATATATTTTTTATTTCTATTTATTTTTCACAAATAGATTGTGCCCCATCAATAGAGAATTATAAGTTAACAATAACTAAGAAAATCTTATTTACAATTACTAATGTTGAAACATGAATATTAAGATACATGTTTCAAAACCTTACTAAAACTTTTTCATTATATATTTTTTGAAAATCCTCATAAAATATAGAATAAAACACATACAAAAACTTTTTAAGTTATTTTTTTTAAAAAACCTCCTACAATATAGAATAAAGAACATATAGAAACAAAAAAAATATTACTAATTAAAAAATGACAATTATTCTTAAATATAAACTCTAACATAATTTGTTTTGGCTTTCTAAAAATAACACCAAATATATATGAATTGTAGAAATTTTATATATTAATAAACTGCTGAATCTTTAAAAAATAATTTTTTTAATTAGAAAAAACTATGAAATTCAATTTTAAATCTGAACCTCGAAAATGCACATTAAGAAATGACACGTGACTGCTAGATTGAAGGGGAAAAAGGTAACAATAAAGCGTGATTTTTTAAATCTCTTATATTATGATGATGATATGTACGTTTCTTACATGGGGACGAATATCCGGTACTTGCTAGAGTGAGAATATGTTTATATGCGGTAACTGGGAATTTTCACCCTTACAGAGGAATTTAATTAATTCAATAAAAAATGTAAAGAAATCCTGACAAATTGAAACTTCCTCGAAACTAAGGAGACAAAAATATGCAAAACCGAAGTGCCGTTACCTGATGAACGATGGAAATTTCAAACTCTTGCTTGAAACGGTAAATTACTCAGGGGCTTCAGAGAAACATAAACCCAAAGGAATTTTGAAAAAGGAGAAACTAAATACAGGGTGTAAGAGAATTTGAAATTAGTGACTAGGGCTGAGACTTCGCAGAGCAGAGCAATACAAGTCCGGATTGCACTGAAGTGGTGAAGGGGATATGATATGGTTTTCCGGGTGAATGGAAGGCGAAGATTTTTGTGATGGGTTGTCCAAACCGAATGGGAGCGCTGACGGATCGTAGAAGGCGGGCCAGCTTTGAGAGTAGGACCAGGCTTTCCTCTCCCGCACCCGATTACGCGGAGTTTGCCCACATAAATAAGCGGTCCAGACACCAGCAGGAGGAATCGCCCTTTCATTTCCCTTCCTCCTCTGAGGACAGCAGGTTGTGCTGGAGCGAAAACAAGGCCAAGACTAATATCACGTTTGTGTTGCCTCCTCCAAGTCCCCTGAAGAGGCCTGTGCAAGGGCCGCACAGACGCACAGACTTTCAGAACACTAGGGTTTCGACATTGAGCGTCCTTGATGATGATGAACAGCTGGAACAGGAATGGATGATGGAGGAAAGGTGTTACCAGACCTCTAACCCAGAATCTCTTGATTCTTATAAGAAGAGATTAGCTGCTCTGCAGGACAAATTTGCTTATACAAACGGGAATCACCATGGTGTTGATTGTGCTGGGTATGCGATTCAGGACGAAGGCGTTGCCATTGATATTGACAGAGGCAGGATTACGATTGACGATGAACGCGTTAATGTTGCTACGTACAGTGGCCGAGTTGAGACTAATGGCAGAGGAATTGCCATTGATAATGGGCGCCCCTCTTTTACTCCAGTTGTTGTCGCTGATGTTGAGACGAATAGTGAGAGAGAGAGCGAGAGGGAGGATGGTAAGCCACCCGAGGAAAGGGAGCCGCTGTACAAGCGATTGCAGGAAAAGGTTGCAGCGAGAGATTTCAAATTGAAGGCCCTTGCTTTGGAGATTCAAATGGCTGAAGCTAAGTTTGACGCATTGCAGATCTCCAAGGTCAAAAACAAGAAAGACGAGAATGAAAGTAAACAGGAGCTTGAAGCATTGTATTTCACCAAGGCCAAAAACAAGAAAGACGAGAATGAAAGTAAACAGGTGTGTATAAACCAAAAGCTTATTATCCATTGCATAATTGCATTACTGTGTATTGAAATATTCATTTACGTTGCTATGCTCCTACAATGCAATTGCATGGATCTATAGTTTGCCCTTCACGGGCTCAGTTTACATGTCAGTGCTATTTTGATTTGAGTGGTCCATTGTATTCCTTTACATTTTAAAATATTCATCTACTTGCTATGCCTCTACAAAAGAACTGCTTGGACTCAAAGCTGCTTGGTCTTCATGGCATCAATTTAGACGTTATTATTAGTTGGATTTGACTGGTCTATTGTATTACGTTACATTTTGAAATATTCATTTTTATTGCTATGCTTCTACAATGTTACTTCTTGGACCCAAAGCTTGGCCTTCATGGGCTCATTTTACATGTCATTGTTTGCTGGCTTTGACTGCTTCATAATATTGCTTTCCGTTTTGAAATACTCATTTGTATTGCTACGCTTCTACTGTGGAACTGTATAGACTGATTTATACACCATTATTAGTTGGATTTGACTTGTCCATTGTACTGCTAAAATTTTTAGTACAACCAGGGATTCGTGGAAGATAGAGTATAATCCATTCATATACTCTCTACAACAGGAGACATATACCATGGGAGAAATTTTATTTTTTATCAGGCACAAGGAAAACAATAGATGTTAAATAAAGGTAGTTGTCAACATCAAACTCATAATGTTATATATGGTTCTTTGGCATCAGACTCTTCAAAAGAGTTTGGACCCTAAAACAAAAAAGAACGTGTATGGGACAAGTGAAGATATATACAATAATTCATCCTTGATTCCTTTAGAATGATATTCAAAGACCCAGGAAATGTCATTGTTAGCATTTTCAAGACATGCACCGAAACACTATGCATAAATATCCATTGCTTTGAATTTCTCTCTAGGCTTAACCAAATATGCTGCCTATTGGCATTCTGGTTATCCATTGATCTGCACACTGTTCTGCTGACCATGCATCTCTGATTAGTGCTCTGATAAACAGTATTATCAATGTACTCTTATTTATTCTTACCATTTTTTCAATGCACAGTCATCTATTTCATGTGTAGTACTGATCGAAGTGTCACACTATAACTTATCATCATATCTCTGTTATTGGCTTACTTTGAAGCCTTTGTATAATTCGTAGGAGCAAAAATCATTTGGGGAATTAATCGGCAAACCAAAAGCATAAGATTTTTTGAAAAGATTGGGAAAAAATCAGATTTGTAAAAAAACGTAAAAATTGTAGGAAAAGAGACAAAAAATAAAAAAAACTTAAGGTTATTTCCATAGCATAGAGATAGAGAGAGTCAATAAAATAGAATTTGATCATGAATTGTAGAATATAGATTTTGTCGTTTATAGTCATATTATTGATTACATAGGCTAATATTCAGTTACTTTTTAAGAGGGCAGTCACCAAATAGTTGCCTAAGTGTGGGATCCAATATTAGCCAAATCTATGGAGTACCTCAGATCAAAATGAAATGCAGAAAATAAATATTTCCATTTATATTCATATTGCTGATTACATAGGCAAATATTCAGTTAACATTTTAAGAGGGCAGTCACCAAATAGCTGTCTAAGCCTGAGATCAAATGTTAGCTAAGTCTATGAAGTAACTAAGATCAAAACTTATCAGACTTTTAAAGAGGGCACTCACCAAATAGTTGTCTAAGTCCAAGATCTAATATTATCTACGTCTATGAAGTAACTGAGATCAAAATTAATCAGACAACAATCTAGCTACTGTTAGGAATTTTTCAAAAGTGGGAACCATTTTGAATGATCTAAGACTTTAATTATTGATTGAGGCAAGGAAATTTCTTGGAGTAGTTCAATATTTGAGAAAACTATTAATTATAATCTATAGGGGTTCAGTGCTTCCCCATTAAAGGGCATCTATAATAGTGTGTAATAGTTATAATTCTAAAATTAGTTTATAATATTAAATTGTGGAAATATTCAACCAGAATAGCAGAGAAACAAACAATTTTAAACACAAAACATACAAGAACAGATGACACAAAAAATATCCTGGGAAAACCCTCCACTTGAGGGTGAAAAACCCAGCCACACCAAAAATTCAATCCTTTATTGAAAGCTCAAACTCTGAGTACAATGATCTCAAGGTTAATCAGTAAAAATCTAATCAATGATCTTTAACACTTAACAATCAAAGAGAATGTCTTTTAACAGATTGAGCAACACACGCTTTGTATTTGCACTACGTACAATACTTCACATATTTTGCAGATACTAAAACAAAAGAAATAAATCACACACCCTGTAATGATCATACACAGATCATACACTCCGCAAATAGAAATGTCGCAGACACAGAGCTTATAATAGCAGATATACAATACTCTCCACAGTCACAAAATGCGATATTTTTCCCTTCGCTGAAGTCACGCACAAATCTGCTAATCAAAATCGCAATACACTAAATCGTGTAGCCTACTAGACTTGGCACCGAAAAAGAGAAGTTGCCAGAAGCTCAAGAGACATCACTGTTACCATTGATGATTCGATGGCAGTTACAATGAGGAGACGATTGGGATCCTCCAGCGATGCCACATACACGCAAACTTAAAAAAGGAAGCCCATAATACTACGCACGGCATTTCCACCTGAGCTAAATGCTTAATGAAACTTGTTCACTGTCTTCATTAATGCTGGGCGGTAACAGTTACAAAAGGATATGATACATCTTCAGAACATATTAAGCAATATACATTGAGACTGCTGAAATGAAACACATGAAGGTGAAGAGTTATCAACACAACTATAGCCTTCTCCAAAAGCGTGCACATGAGGGCAACAATAGACATTTGAGAATGAATACGACAGTGAAAGAATAAAATCATCAGCACCATCAGAATAATAAGGCCACTGCTAGGCATAGCAATGACGGAAGGACTCAACATCACGGAACTGAGAAAGCTTGAGAGAAAGGAATCATTAATCAAGAAGTTTGCACAACCATCGCAGGTAAATGATGTCTCCTGCTGCTACCCTAAACATTAACATTAATTATATATTTGATCGCATCAAAATCTATGGGGCAAGGCGTGCAGAGAGCTTGGGTCATATTGAAACTGTGATTCAGAGAAAATTCATTAGCTGCTTTGACACTATCTCACATGCCCCCCACAATTTAGGATGATTTGAGGCCCTTTCAATTTCGGTTGATGATCGCTCCTTTGTTTAGGGTTTTCTAGAGGTCAGAAAGAAAACTGAAGGGACAAAATAACAAATTATTTCTACGTTGATACCACATTGACTTTGCTTTTGTCTTGGAATCAACCTTGTTTTTGAGTGATTTGTCAATTTTGTGAGTTTTTGGTCAGGTTTTGTAGGTTTTTGCAATGCTTTACGTTTTTTTGCCATTTTTAGGGATTTTAATATGATTTTAATGTGCTTTAAATGGAAAAAGGTCTTTGAAAATTGGGTCAGCGATTTTTTCATGAATCAGGATTTTATCAGGGGAAAAATCGGTTGGCTCTAAGATTCAAGATTAATCAGGTATAATTGGGATTTTTTGTTTCTATGGTATTGATTATAAAGCACAAGAATGTGTTGCATTGCCTTTATTAAAGTATTGATCCATCATTGCAATACCTTCAATGTGTCATGCACATTACATCATCTACTTTTTTGGCTTTTTATGAGGTGCAAATATATCAACGTATTCCATGTGTCAGACAAGATTGTCATGTGTTTGTTGGCTGGTATTTCACATTTAAAAAAAAAGTTTATAATATCATTTGCCTTTATGTAAAAATATAGAGGTTGTACATGGGTGTTTGTACTTCTCAATCTTATGTTTTCAAATAACAAACTATCATTCCTAAGAATTACTTGACTATGCCACCTATGATTAGGAATGTGTTACTTTGTTATTGACGATGAATAGTTTAGGTGGGATGTAGATAACCTCCTCTTAGGTGATACGGGCTCTCATTGCTCACTGCAAAACAAAAATCCAAATATGCACAAATAAGTGAGTCCAAATATGTATGCCTTAACTAATTGCTTTAAATTGTTCATTAGAGTCTGTAAAACAAATGGACTTTAGAAGGATGAGTGTGTGTGTGATGGCTGGTTAAGCCCAATCATATGGAAAAGGAAAAACACACATTTTAGTTAATCTGGCATGTGGAGAATTTCTCCAATAAAGTGGTCCATACAAAGGAAAGTCAATTGCAAAGGTAGAAATATTTATAGGAGTGATGCTTGTGATTTTCTCTATGCTGAGATGAAGTTATTTGTCCCCGCCTTCTACATTAGATGTGAAATGGTAATTGAATGAATTAAGAAAGGAGATGAGGATTCTTTATAAAGAGATTACAAGACGATGTTTCTAAAATAGAAACAATTGTGAATATAAACAAAACAAGAAAGTTACTTAAACTAACTAAATTATCTAAATGACTAAGATGACAAATAAATATAACAATATAACTTTAATACCTTCCCTTAATGGTCATTCTACTAACTACACTAAGTTGCCTCCTAAATTTTACAAACTTGCTGGGCTTAGAGACTTGGTTAGAATGTCTGCAGTTTGATCCTTAGTTGGAACATACGAGAACATCACGAATCCATCTTCAACAATTTGCCGAAGGAAGTGACAATGGAGCTCTACATGCTTTGTTTGCTCATGGAAGATTGGATTCTTGGCAAGCTTTAGCACCCTTTGGTTGTCACTGAACAAGGGTGGGTGAAGGCCTTGCTTGAGACATTGTCATGTCAAAGAGCATCCTCTTAAGCCAAACTGCCTCATATGCTATTTTTACAGTTCCCTGATACTCAACTTCTATCAAAGAAAGAGCTAATGCTTTCTGTTTCTTACTAGTCCACGTCATTGCAATCGTGCCAATATTGAAGCCATACCCATAATTAGACTTTTTCTCATCAACAAATTCTGCCCAATTTGAATTTGTAAAACCAATCAGCCAAGGATCTTTGCTTCTGCTGTTCAGAATGCCAAAGTTAGGTGTCCTTTTCACATATCTTAGTACACACTTCACTGCAACCCAATGTTCTACTTTAGGGGTAGTCATGAAATGAGATATGTAGCTCACAACATAACTTAGATGGTCTAGTGGCTTTAAGATATATGAGGTTGCCAAATAGTTGTCTGAAAAGTTGACTCATTGACCACTGATAAGTCTGATTTGATTGATAGTTTCAGCCCTTTCTCCATAGTTGTAGATCAGGGTTTGCAGTCTTGCATCTTGAACTTGTCCAACAAACTCGTGGCATACTTCGACTGAGAGATGAAAATACTGCCACCTGTTTGCCAAACGTCTACATCGAGACAATAATGCAGAAGACCCAAATTAGTCATATCAAATGCCTGACACAAATTCATTTTGATCTGCTAAAGCAAATGTGCCCGACTACCAGTAATAATGATATCATCCACATAGATGACAAGAAGAATGATATCATTTCTAATGCTCTTGACATACAAGTTGGGATTTGAAGGACTCTTCTAAAAGGCCTGTGCATCCAAATATCTGTCAATCTTGATTTACCATGCTCTGGGGGTGATGCAATGGCTGAACAAAACTCTCAACAAACACCTGTAACACACTTCAAACACTCAAGCAAATTAGATAAACATAAAATTAGATAAATTGAAACATTAATTTATGCAAACAAACTATTGAAAACATAAATGGTTTTACAAAATAGTGAGCCAAGTCTATTTGCTTCTCAATACAAATCTAATTTGGTCTGTTCTTAGACCTGCAACATGATGTCTTTTGCAGCTAGAGATGGCTTCAATCCCAATATCCTTTCCAATTTCCCCCTAATAGAAAACCATACAACTTCAACAAAAATTTGTCCCCCCTTCTCTTTCACACCACCTCCCAAAAAAAATAAAACTTCCCCAAAAAATATTGCTATAAAAGCCTAAACAAAAACTCCACTTCTCCCCCACTCCTATGTTCCTCACCACTCCCATTCTCCCTTCCCAAACTTATAGTCAACCAAAATTAATGTGTAACACATAATTAAATGGTATTGCAGTCTCTACAGGGCTCCCTCCACGGGGATGCCCCTGTATCAGACACCTAAGGTAGATTGAAATGTTTCATGAGTGAAACTCATAAACATTTACAAGTCCTATGCTTGTTTTGAATCCAGTTCTCTGCCTTATCCGTCACAATATGCCTTTTCAGTTTTCTTTGCAATTTGTTGTCTCTTCCATCCTTCATCTTTCCTCTCTTTCTCCCTCTTTTCACATAATCCAACTCCCACCAATATGCACTAGGAAACTTTGAAAAATCATAAGTTTCAAAGTCATTCTCTTCAGTAAAATAATCAAATTTATGTATTACCTCTTTCCTTGAGACTGCTGCAACAATTTGTCCATCAATTTTCTTTTCTGCAACACTATGTTCCTCTTTTTTCACGCCCTCCAAGAGAGACTGTTTTTCTGCAAATTTTCCTCTTCTACATCCACATAATGTTTGAAAAAGTGCCAAGGGATTCTTCTTTCCCATCTTGCAACAAACTATTAGTTTCAAAACCTTCAACTTCAACAACCTCTTTTTCAAGTAGGGGATCATCCATCAATCCACCATTCACTTGTATATATTTATCTTCATTTATAACTTCATCTTTCAATAGATTATTTGCTGCAACATTCTCTTGTATACCAATGCTATATCATCCTTAAACAAATCAGATTCAACAATGTTCTCATAAAAATCAGATTTTACCTCCTTTTCCTTCTCTATTGGAACTGCTTTCTGCCCTTCCGGAATGCTATCAACATTGCTGCAACTTGCATGAGCAATCCATAATCTTCATCTTTATCCTCTGTGACTAATTCTTTAACTCCATTAACTAAACATTTACCAGTGTTCTTACACACCTTTTCATCATTTTCACTCAAGGGTTTCAACTTATGCCTAATCCCATCTTTAATCAATGAGTAAACATCAGTGTATCCATCATGCATAGTTTTCCTATCGAATTTCCAAGGCCTTCCTAATAATATATGGCATGCATCTATGGGGATTATGTTGAGTTTCATCATAATATCCACCTATCTTAAACTTAACCAAACATTGTTCATTTACCAAAAGTTTCTTATTATTTTGCACCAATGCTATCCTGTATGGATTTGGGTGATTCTTCCTCTCAAGCTTTAACTTACCATTTCTTCAGACACAATGTTGTCCGTGGTTCTGCTATCAAAGATGACATCACAAACTTTTCCTTCACACTTGCACTTTGTTTTGAACAATTTCTTTCTCTGATCATTGTTTTCACTTATCAAGGTTCTTCTTGTTACTAGGACTTCTCCTTTCTCAGCTTCATTTGACTGTGATGATTGGACTTCTTCATTGATGTTCGCTGCCGTATTCTAATTTTCAATCCTTGGTTTTTCACCTTCATGAGGGCATTGATAGGCTTTGTGACCTTCTTCACCACACTTGTAACAGGTCCCTCTGAAAGTTCCTCTTCCGGAGCCCCTACCTAATCTTCTTTTGCCTTTTGAACTTTGATCTTTTGTGCCATAAGAGTCAACATTTCTCCAATTCTTGTTGCTGCCTTGGTCTTCATTTTTCTGATTTGAATCCTCATCCCAATATCTGTATGATCTTCCCTCATTCTTTACATCTTGGCCTCATCTTCTTTGCTTATTCTCAAATTTCTTGTTTATCTCTTTTTTTTTTCAAATTTTAGAGAGAATTGGAATGCATCTTCCACAATATAAATTCCTATTACGCCCAACTCTTCTTGAATGCTTGGTCTTTGCCCATTGATGTAATTAGCTATCTTCTCCTTGTCTGCTTCAGAATGACCTATTCTGATTAGAATTTTTGAAATTCCTCAATATATTCTCTCATTGTTGTACTTTGTTCCAAGCTTTGCATTTTCCTCAACAAATCTATCTCATAATCATTAGGAATAAACTGTTTCTTCATCATCTTCACCATTTTATCCCATTTGCAAATCTTGCTTTTTCTTCTTCTTCCTCTTCCAATTTGTACCTCTTTCCACCAGATTTTAGCATGCCTTTTAAGTTTGGTTTTAGCAAACCTCACTTTTTCTCTATTTCTTCAAACTCAAAGTACTCTTTCCATATCATACATCCAGTCTATTATTTTTTCTGGATCCAAGTTCTTATTGAGGAAAAAAACTTCAACCTTTGGTCTTTTCCCGATCCTCGTCAATGCTTTAACAAGAGGATCATTTAGGGCTGCTCTTTCGACTTCATCTCCAACATTTTCTTCTTTTGAAGTTTCTTTAGTCTCATCATCTTCACTTTCAGTTGCTCTCCTGTGAGCAAACCCTCTTCTGATTTCTTCTTGCAGGGTTTCAACTTGCCTATTGAGGGCTCTGAAATTATCAATACGGGTATCATCCGTAGGTTTTCTTCCTCCACTTCTAGTTCCATCTCTACCCAAACCACGTGGGGCTCTTCTTGCATACATTTTCACGACACCCACAAGCTCGATCTTGGTGCAAACTGCCTCCCTTCGGTGAATCTGTATGCACACTCAAAGTCTTCTGGCTACATGGGGCTCTTCTTGCATACATTTTCATGACACCCACAAGCTCAATCTTGGTGCAAATTGCCTCCCTTCGGTGAATATGTCTGCACACTCAGAATCTTCTGGCTTTGATACCACTGATTCAATTACTGAATAAACCTCTTCGCAAACACCTGTAACACACTTCAAACACTCAAAAATCTGGCCTATAGCAGTGAATTAGATAGATTGAAACATCAATTTTATGCAAAGAAACTCATTCAAATTCTAATTGAAAACATAAATGGTTTTATAAAATAGTGAGCCAAGTCTATTGGCTTCTCAATACAAATCTAATTTGGTGTGTTCTCAGACCTGCAATATGATGTCTTTTGTAGTTTGGGATGGCTTCAACCCCAAAATCCCTTCGAATTCCCCCTTTGAAAACCAAAAAAGTCCTCCCAAAACTTGCTCCCCCTTCTCTTTCACACTACCTCCCCTACCAAAAAGAAAACTCCCCTAAAAAACATTGCTACAGAAGCCAAAATAAAAACCCCACTTCTCTCCCACTCCTACATTACTCACCCACTCCCATTCTCCCTTCCTAAACTTAGAGTCAACAAAAATCAATGTTTAATGCATAACTAAATGGCATTGCAGTTTTTGTAGGGCTCTCTCCACGTGGATGCTCCTGCAGCAAGGGGCCTGCTTTAGGCCATAAAGAGCCTTCACTAGTCTGCATACTTGGGTGCTCTTTACCAGCAACCTTGAAACCTTGAGGTTGTGTCATGTATACCTCTTCCTCCAAATCACCATTGAGGAAGGCACTTTTTGTGCCCATTTGATAGACTTTCTAGCCAAACTGAGCTGCTTTGGCTAGAACAATTTAGATGGTGTTCATCTTTGTTGTAGGAGTAAAGGTCTCCTCATAGTCAATGCCTTTTGTTTGTGAGAAGCCCTTGGCCACCAACTGAACTTTGTGTTTATCAAGAGGTCCATTAGCTCTTTATTTAACTTTGCAGACCTATTTGTAGCCAATGGGTTTCTTCATTGATGGAAGATCTAACAGAACCCAAGTGTTGTTCTTCAAAAGTCTATGGTGTGCAACTTGCATAGCCTTCTCTCATTCAGGTTTATCTCTTGCTTCTAAATAATCCTAGGGCTCATAAACATTGTGAATGTTAGCCATAAGAGTAAAATTGACAGTGTTTTGCTTGCTCTTTCCTCTCGATGATCTACCCTTAACAAGCTCATTATCCTGAATATCACCTATGAGCTTTTTTCACCACTTAGGCTAGAGAGTAGAAGCATCTTCTTCCAAATCAGCATGATCTTCATGACTTGGGCTGCCTAGGAATGAAGTCATTTGGATGCTGATCTAGGTTGTCCTAAGGGAAATCTCCTAGTTTAGGATTGTGCCTAGGAGATTCTAGAAGTTTGGAATTGTCAGAATCCATCCTTTTATGTGGAGCCAATGGTAGCCTAACACCCAAATCTTTATCTTTCAGAGGCTGATCTCCAGGACTTGTGATGGGAGAAGAGAGTTGAAAGGGCCCATCATCTTCATACGATACATCTCTATTGAACGTGAGACTATCACTGTCCAGATCAAGCAACCAATAGGCTTTATGATTGTCACAGTATCTAGTAAGCATTAACTTCTGGCTTTTGGAATCCAGTTTGGCTCTCTTTGCATCTTGAATCCAAGCATATGTTGTCAAATCAAAAACCTTTAGGTGGCTGATTTTTAGTTTCTGCCCAGACTATGCTTCTGCAAGGGTCTTCTTCTTGACGGTCTGTGTGGGAGACCAACTTAGAAGGTACACTGCAGTATACACTGCCTCTACCCAAAAAACTTAGGAACAATTAGATGTTGTAACATAGATTGAGCTATCTTCACAATTGTATGGTTACTCTGCCCAACAACACTGTTCTATTGAGCGTTGTACGGCGTGGTACGTTGACGCTAAATACAGTGCTTAGCACCGAAGTTGGTGAATATATTGGAATAGGAATCCCCCCCATTATCTAACCTAAGAGTTATGATCTGACATCTTGACTCGTTTTCAACTAATGCTTTAAACTTTTGTAATTCATTAAATACATCTGATTTTGCTTTGAGGAAAAACACCCACATTTTCCTATTGAAATCATCCACAAACAAAAGAAAATACTTGGCACTAGTGATTGATGCAGTATTAATTGGTCCACAAATATTTGCATGAATCAGCTGTAAGACCTTGGATGCTCTCCAAGAGTCTCCATCTGAGAAGGGAGATTGATGCTACTTCCTTGCCTGACAAGCTCCACATACTCCATGTGTCTGCGATTG
The DNA here is from genome assembly GCA_027943335.1 of Chamaecyparis obtusa. Classification (NCBI taxonomy): domain Eukaryota; kingdom Viridiplantae; phylum Streptophyta; class Pinopsida; order Cupressales; family Cupressaceae; genus Chamaecyparis; species Chamaecyparis obtusa. The sequence goes on from BSBK01006460.1 coordinate 100,711, forward strand.
AATCTCATGTAAGCCATCTACCAGATTCTCCTGAGCCAGCTGAGAGAGATAGGATAGGTTGAGGTTCCCATACTGCTGGTACCAAAAAGAACTGATGGATGAACTCTTTGCAGCCATTGCAAGCCTCTGAGACTTTCTAGTATGAACCAGTAGAAACAATCCGTGATCTTTGAGCCCAACTACGATTGTCTCCTTGGACTCTTTGTCAACAATGTGGTACTTATGTGCAATGAAGACGGCATCCAACTTCAGACATTGTTGCATTATTTGACTCTTAGAGAGCAAATTGAGCTCCATGCCTGGAACATAGAATACATTTAGAAATATGAGATTTCTCCCACCAGATGTAATGTGAATGTTGCCCTTGCGGACAACTGTATACTCTTCACAACTTTCAAACATCACTGAATCGAAGCCAACTTTGTATTCCGTGAACCAATCTGTGTTTGAAATGATGACAAGCTCCAGAATCAATGTACCACGCAGAAGAGATCTGATAGTCTTTTTCCTATAAATGCATAGAAGGCAGACTCCTCTTGCTTAGTATGCTTTGCAACATGGAGGAATTCTGAAACCCTTTGCATTTGCCATTTTTTTTGTGTTTGTGGGTGTAGAAAACACAGATTGTGAGCAGGCAGAAAAGAACTTTCGCGCGTTTGAAATCTCACTTGAGAACAACACCAAAAAACCCTGTCGTGGCAGATATTCTGTCAATAAAAAACGTCCAAAAAAATATGCCAGTTGCATCTGACGCGTGGGCAGAAATCATATGATGAGATTTTCTGAAAGTTGCAAGAACTTCACAGCTGCTTAAAACCCTTGAAAATGCCCGTCAGCTGCAGAGAAAACTATACCGTCAGAGAAGAAAACGGCTGTGATTTTTCTTCTCAAAAGCTTACAATATTCTTCCACAACCTGGTCTTTTTCAAAGAAGAAACCCACACAATTTTTAGAAGAATAGAACCACAATTCTTCTTTAGATTCTACAATATTTTAAACATCACACAAAAAATACATCTAAAAAACTTTCATAAAGTTATGTAAGAAATAACCATGATTGCCAAAAAATATAATTAGTCTCTAATACCATGAAATGGTAATCAAATGAATTAACAAAGGAGATGAAGACGCCTTATAAAGAGATTACATGATGATGTTTCTAAAACATAAACAATCGTGAATAGTAACAAAACAAGAAAGTTACTAAAACTAATAAACTATCTATATGACTAAGTTGACCATTAAATATAACATTATAACTTTAATAAGATGATTGAACTTGTATGAGTATTTGGAAAGAAAAAAGGTATTTGATGAAAATCACATAGTATCTTTAATTTTGTAAGAGTGCATTGAAAATTGTCTTGAATTCTGGTGTCAATTCTGATCAGATTCTGCAAAAAGGAAGAATCTTTATTTTGCTCCTTCTGTTGTGGAATATATTTTGAAAGATGAAAGAGAAACAAAAGTTGCGGGAGGTGTCAATGGTTAGAGTTAAATTAATAATAGAAAAATTTGAGTGAAGATTGAAAAGATGGGTTAAAAGAATACAAAAACACAACCTTTTCTTGTAGAAGTTAGCTGAGGAATTTACTGTAGTTCAATAATGTTTCCTTAATGTTTCCTTTGTGATCATTATGTAATTTTGAAGATACTTTAACAAGAAATTCTTCTTTTCCTTACAAAAATTTATTTTCATTGTATCTGTGAATTTCCAGAAAAGGTAGATTAACTGTTAATGTTTTGGGCCAGGAATCAAGATAAGCAGGAAAACAACAAATGAACAAAGAGACATAGAAAACTTATCCTGGGAAAACCCTCCACCAGAGGTGAAAAACCCAGCCACACCAAGAACAATCTCTTTATTGAATAAAAATAGAAGTCTGAGTACAATCTGAATCAATGAAAGAATCTACTCTGAGATCAATCTCTTAATCCTTAAATTACAGATAATCTTCTCTGCAATAATATATGATATTGTTAATGCTATACATGACTAAAAGATTTATCTTGATTGCCGTAACATGCAAGAACCAATCATCTCCACACAGGAGACTCTTCAGCTGTCCACACGGAAAACTATCCATCTTCCTTTTAATGGAAGACTCTTCATGACTCCAAACGTGAGTCTCTTCAATTCCCAATCGGATGTCTCTTCATATATCCCGACGAGAGTCTCTTCATATAGCTCCCGTCGCTGTATCATCAAACATTAACTAGGTGCATGTAGATCATATGATGGGCCTTCCCTTGTCACACGAATGCCCAAGTCTTGCTTCAATGACTATTTTCAATTTTGATTGTTGTATAAATATTCTCTTTAAGAAATCAAACTTAGTAAGTTGTATGCTGTAAAATCTTTAGATATTTGCACATCAAATAGCATAAATTGTGTGTTGCTTAATTGTTAGAATAACTTGTAATTTTTTAACACGTGGTTGTTACCGTTATTTCATTTGCTTGGTCTTGGTACTTAAACCCGACAAGAATGTCTTTGGGCCTAATAGGTGACAATTAAACTACATATTCCTGATTTTCCTTAAGTCTGAAGAAGTAACTGAAGTATGGCTCATCTTTGCACTAAATCTAAGAGACTCGTGGTACAAAATAAGAATATGCACATATGAGGTAATTAGATTGAAGAAAGGGCTTCATTGTGTGCTTTGATTGTTTTTATCTAATCATACATCGAATTGTTGAGATTTTAGGTCAAACGTTTTCTAATCTTTGTGAGTTTAGTTCATATTGAAAATAAAAAAGAAAGTATTTGAAATTTACTATTATGTATGTAAGATGTAATTGCCTTGCTTGTACATTAGGTATTAGTGAAATAACTTTTGTAGTTTTTTCTATACTTATGTTAATTTGGAAAAGAGCTCCTATTGTATAGAATTCTTTCAATATTTTTTCTGATAAATATGAATAAATATTTGTTTAGATCAATTAGTGGGGCTCTGTTGTGGCCTTCACCCTCAGTAAGCATAACTACATCATTCAATTATACTACTTATAATAGTAGAGAGACATACAAAATGGCATTGTTGCCCAACAAATAAGTAACCTTAGAGACGTACATAATTTTAGTTGTGCATACTAACCTAAACAAAAAGCTACAAAGATGCTAGCAGAAACAAACACCTAAAAACTTGCACTCCATGCAAAACAATATATTAAGCACGTGAAACCTAAATCCTCTAGCACCCTTTATTTCTCCTTGCTCACAAGCACATCTGTTACTGTCTCATACAACTCCGCCTTGCCATTTGCACTTCTTGCGCCAGCTTGAGCATGGCAGTAGTGAGTGAACCCTGTGCCTGCTAGGAACTCATGCTGTTACTTTGTTTCCTTGGATGCCACGCCTTGTGGATAGAGCCATTATATACTAGAACATTGTAATGGTGGAAGTGCTACTCACCTGTAGTATTTTAACTTTTATTTGTAGATGAAACATATAATCGTGCCTTAATATATGTTACCCAGTTGTTATCAAAAAGGTCTGATTTGAACCTGATTTGGATTCTGGTTCGGTGCAGTTAGGAGGTTGTTTAGGGAAGGGAAAAATGACTGGGTTTGTCTCGAATGAATTTGGGCAAACCTAGAATGAATTACAACGCATTTTAATAACGTTGCAACAGACCCAAGGGGTTTTTTCCTGCACCGTGCTCCCAACTGTATCCCTTACTGCCAACATATCTCTTCTCCCCTTCCGGTCCCACAGGAGAAAAGAGGCTGTACCCCATCCATGGCAATTGTAATCAATATATGTGGCTCGCTGAGAGGAAGAGGGCTGATAGTTTTTCTGGAGGTCTACATTTTTTTCTTCACAATATAGAACTCTCTATATTACATTCTCCTAGTGTTCCGGTCAGATTTGTTTCCTTTGACAGAGCGTCAAGGGGTATATTGGGTCAATTCAGCCGGCATACTCATTCCTTTTGCGACCCAACTCCCTCCTTGCCCCTCAAATGAATCTCTATAATCATATGAGTTATTAATAATTAATATTAGGTATTGTTATTTGTATCTAATTAAGAATTATATCTATGATCTATCTAATCTAATTAACTTAAAATATGACCAAACTATATAATGTAAGAATTCCCAACATTCTCTCCTCATTCATGTTTATTAGTTATTAATAATTAATGCTAATTAATTCTCAAATATATTAATATAGATATGAATATTATGGAACACTAATATAAGTTATAACTTATATTAGTATTAATAATTATTATATTTATATTAGATATATTTTATATTGTGTATTTTTATATTTATATTTGTATAAATAATTTCTACATATACTTCTATTATAATATGTTTATTTATTTATTATTTATTAAAGAAAAACCTTATACGTAGCTTTATTATATTTTTATATGGATGAATCCAAAACAAACCCAATCCCAATTATTATTATTTTTTGATTAAACCTGCTAAACAAACCTGCGAACCCGAACTCAAACAAATACCGAAAACAGTAACCTAGATCTTATTCATATAATAGCAGAAAGCCCTCAGTAGGCCAGTTTCCGGCTTCAGTACCACCAGCTTCTCCTTTTTTCCCTCACAGAGCATTGGAGAGGGGTTTGAATCTTCACCTTCTACATAAAGTTCTGCCAAGCTCTTCAGCACTCCAGCAACTTTCATATCTGATGCAGAGTGGGCAACAGAGGTGGTGGATAGATGACAACAACTGATCAAACTTGAGAGGTTTGGGCACTACAACCCCACTAGCCCCTTAAGGCACTCAAATAGCACAAATGCTCCAAAAGACCCCAACACCCTCCAAAAGGCTAGGGTGAGTGTAAATGGCATAAACAAGTTGGATTAGGCAAGAGCCAACCACTTTTGGACTTCTCCCCAATACCCAAAAGCCAAAACACCAAAACTGTCCTCAAGGCCTAATTGATTTCCTTGTAGGTCAACAGAGACAGAAAATGGACCTTTTCTCCCAACTTTCCCAAAGGACCATGAAAATAAATTGCATATTCTGTTACCCTTTTCAGGGTTCTTTAACATTTCCCAATCTAGACCTAGGTTGTTTTGGACCAAATAGGCCAACCCCACACAACACCCCTGGATTAAGCACAAAATTGGTCCAATTAACAAAGCAAGTGTCAACCAGTCTTATCACAAAGATTCCAAACTCCCAACAGTGACTCAATATAGTCAAAAACTCAGGAAAATCCACTTGGATAGATTCCAAGCCTTCAACAAACATCCGATCCCCAACTAGGCTCTCTCTAGGGCCTCCAAATCAAGGGTTTGTTCAAAAACACGTCTCCCAAGGATTCCTGATCAGTCTAATGGATGGATCACCTTTAGAGCATCCCAACACAACCTTCCAAGTCAGAGAACACCCCTCTCCTTAAGGTAGTTTAATGGCTGCTATAGCCATGGCACCAATTTCTTCTTAAAACCATGTGCAATCAGTATTCAATCTGATGCTTCCCTTGCAAACCAAGCTTTCTTCTGCAATTATAGGTGTTAGTACATAATAATACACCTATTTGATTCATCCCCAACCACAGATAACACAGCCAAGGGGATGAATCAAAGTTTCATGATGGAAACCCTTGCCCAATCAAGGACTGTCATGGTACAGTCAGCCTTGAGGGCTTTAAATCAATTCAATACTACTTGTAGAGGATTCAAAACAAGTGTCTAAGCATTCAACAATGTAGAGCCAATCCTTAGAAACAAAGAATCATCCAATAGTAATCACAACATGCAAGAAAATTCACTGTTTATTGCCAAAAACGGGTACAGTCCAGATTTTCCTCAACACCAGTCCGTACCAGATCTTCCTCTCCTCACAAAAGGGATCCAAAAAAGTTTAATAACCTTCCCCCAACCTCCCAAACCGATCCCAATCGGTTGGGTGGTTTAAAACACACTAAACAACTCCTAAACATGTTTTCCCCCCAAATCCTCAACTAGCCGTTGGGATTTAAAATTCAAATTTCTAACTTAAAACTATTGCAAATTACTTATCCAAATCAATCCAATTTGATGAATTTGATAGCAAAGGATCAAATGAACCTAATCAAAGTCCTATACACCCAATTTGACCCTTAGAGCTCATCATGGCTCATTTTACAAGATTTTGCTCCTAAGGTCCTTACCAGGACCTTTAGGAGATTTACAAATTTGACCAAATTGATCATTACAAATCTTCACGATTGGTTTCAATATATCCCAATTGACATGTGGGATAGTCTTCTGGTCTTCCTTCATGCTCAACTTGTTCATGTACTTAGGGGTCCTCATTGATGCATCAATATCCTTAGCTGGTGCATGGCATTACACTGTTTAGGTAAGCACAAACACAAATCTGCATCTGCTACCGCAAGACTAAAATTAGCTTTGAGATCTCCCCTTTTTACCAATTTTGGCATGTTGCCAAACTCGAAACTTTTTTGCTCAATCACTCCCTTCACAAACCCCAAGGTCACTGAAGCGTTGCATGCAAAGATTTGCTCGATTTTTCTGTCTATTAGGGAGCTATGACACTTCTATTGTTTACTCTTGCCAGACTGACTGGTACTTACCATTATTTCTCTTCTCCCCATTCAATCTCTTTGCGAGCAAATTACCTTGACAAAGAAAATCACCAATACACCACAAATTGTTCATAGTTACAAGAAGCACTCACCACATTAAAATGTCCTCCAACACACATTATCTCAATTACTGCCATTAATGGCTTACACCACTAAAGTTCTCACCCCAGTCATTTACCCAATGCATCCATGCCAAGATACAGTGACATATAACCCCTATGAAACACAATCCTTTCTTCAATAATAAGTTAATAACAAATATTACCTTTTGACCTACTTACACAACATAGTTAACATATCTTGCCTTATAGACTTTCATTCAAGATGGATGATATGTTACATGTTGGCTAAAATCTAAGTATTCAGTAAATGACTACAAATGGCCATTGAAGGCTTTTGATCCACATCTGCATTTGCCAAGTGATGGGCTACTGAATTCAATCACCTCTTACAATGATCGAATTTGATCTCATCAAGTCGAGATTTAAGGGCCACCACTTCTTCCATATATCTGTATAGATTTGTAATTGAGCTCTTTCCTTTACTAATGGTCTGAATCATAGAAGCAATAATCTGCAAAAAGTCCTGATTATATCCAATTAATCTTGATTCTTAGAGCTAGCCAATTTTTTTCCTAGAAAAATCCCTATTCATGAAAAAATCGTTGACCTGATTTTCAATGACCTTTTTGCATTTAAAGCACATTAAAATCATATTAAAACCCCTTAAAAATGGCAAAAAAATGTAAAAAAACATTGCAAAAACCTACAAAACCCTACAAAAAACTTACAAAATTGACAAATCACTCAGAAATAGGGTTGATTCCAAGACAAAAGTGAAGTCAATGTAGAATTGGCATGGAAATAATTTGTTATTTTGTCCCTTCAGTTTTCTTTCCGACCTTGGAAAACCCTACGAGTGAGAGGGGCAACGACGACCATTATTTGAATTTGAAAGAGCCTCAATCATCCTAAATTTTGGGGGGCACGTGAGATAGTGTTGAAGCTGCTAATGAATTTGCTCTGAATCGCGGTTTCAATATGATCCAAGCTCTTTGCACACCTTGCTCCATGGATTCTGATGCGATCAAATATAAAATCAAATATCATACAATGATTTTAAAATTATAACTATTGTGCACTATTATAGATGGCCCTTTAATGGGGAAGCAATGGACCCCTATAGTTTATAATTTATAGCTTTCTAAATATTGAACTACCCCTCCACAATTCCTTGCCTCAATCACAATGAAAGTCTTGGATCACTTCAAAATGGTTTCCACTTTTAATAAATTCCACTTTTGATGAATTCCTAATAGTAGCTAGATTGGTGTTTGATAAATTTTGATCTCAATTACCTCATAGACTTGGCTAATATTTGATCTCAGACTTAGACAACTATTTGGTGACTGCCTTCTTTAAAAGTCGGATAAGTTTTGATCTCAGTTATGTTGTGACCTTTTCACACATCACCCATTGGAAATGAGATCCCCTTTCTTCTCGGTTCACTTGGTCTTTTGGGTTTTGTTTTGGTAGCTTTGGTCTCAGTCTCCCATGTTTCTCTTGTTTCAGTGAGAAGTGGTGAATTTGCCTATGTCTTGAATGGAGTTTAGTTCCCTTGCCTTTAAGGTCTCAGTTTTGGAGCATTTCCAAATTTAGAGTCGTGAATTTGAATGAAGCCTCAATTGAGTGCTATCTAGAGGAATTTCAAAATCTCTTGTAAGGGCCCAAGTGCACCCGAGTTGAAGATGGTATTGAACAATGAAAATTGGTTAAGTGTTAATCAAAAGTAGAGGAGATTGAAGAATGGTTAAACATTGATCATGGTCACCCGAAGAAATGTTAAAATAGCCAAGTGTGCAGAATTGGAAATTATTGAAAGGTTCAAAAAAATTCGAAAGAAATGGTTTGAAATGAGAATGAAATTACCTTCAAGTAATTAAAGCTTTAAAAATCCGCTATCAAACTTAGAGTTTGCTCATCAATAAGTTTGTGGGAATGAAAGATGAGTTTGAAGCTTCGTTTGTTGAAATACTTCCTGAGCTTACCATTGTTCCACGATCAGAGGTTTGGGACAAATCCACTGCATTGCTTCATCTGAAGGCTCCATCTTCTATTGCTCTTCAACAAAATGATGATTGAATGCATGAAGAGGGAGTTCAAACTAGGATAGCTCATGAATTAGAATGAGGCACTCAAAACTATAAACACTCATTAGATGGTATGACTGCAGGCCTTCGATGCATTCACTAACCGAGCACCTATAGATATTGTGATTGTCCCTGATGTGAGTGACGATATATCAAATTGGTTCTCTTAAAGCGTGCAATGGGTCTTGCTCATCATTTAGTAGTAATATATTCTCGTCCACTCCAAAGTGATTATTTCCTCTTCATCGCATGACTGAGGAAGGTTGACATCATGCACTGCAAGTAGTGGATTTTCTTGTCTGAACAGGTCGAACTAATATTGTTGAGGGTTTGAGAAAGGGTTTTGAATTGTTGGAAGATTGACGTGATCGGAATCCAATGTCTAGTATCTTGTTACTCTCTGGTGGGCAGGAAACGTCATTGGCACAAGTCAAGAGCACCCCCTAAACACAGTTCCTCTCATGGCAACAAGCTCAAAATGAGAGATTCCTTCTCAATGCCTTGTTTGTGCTTCAGGATGTGAATTTTGCACAACCAAATGTATTTTTGAGATGTCTTGAAAGGCTCCAACCAGGTGCCCTATGCGCTCTATAGTGCTAATGTCTCATGGCTGTGGAATGCTTTAAATGTCAAAAGAATTCTTTACCTGTTGAAAAGAGGAGAAAGTCTGTTCAAAAAGATGAAGTTCGCATACCCTGCAAATAGCGTCCATAGATGTAAAGACAAACAACAGATGTAATATAAGTCTTGTTGATGTGTGTTTTATGACTCACCAAACAGTAGAACAAAATACCGAGGTATCTTATCCTCTCTTGATCAAAGTACCGTGTATCCTAAGATTGCAAGAAGATCATACGGGTTACTCCAAGGTTCCTTTCGTGTCAGGTCTTGGCCATGGATAAGCTCAAGGGTTGATGTGATTTGCTGATTATCACAAGGGGCCTTATGTTTGCAAACTTGAAATTGATGTCATATCACACTGGATGGGAGCTATCGAAAGATTTTGCAATGAAACACTTTTTTGGATTTTCACAAGTTATGCAGAAAGCAAAACGAATAGGTTTTAGAAATTCTATTCTACTCCTAAGGGTAATGACAACAACAAATACTACTTTGATGGGCAAATTCCCAAATAACTGAGCTCTGCTTCGCCAAGTTAAACTACAACTACATGTGAACTGGTGTAATCTTCAAGGGTTAGTGCAATTGATTTTCATACCACCACGAACACCATCAGAATGACCAATGCCCGTGAATGACAAAAGTTAAGCATACACACATGTGGGGTTCAGGCTAACTTTGCACAATGACTTACAATTGGTGCACTGTCAAAAGTATGAACCAAAAGGAATTCATCAAAACACCATCATATTTTCCATTGCAATCACAACACTTTATATATCAACTTAATCTAAATGAGGGAATTATGAAACCAAGTAAGCACCAAGACACATCAAATTATCACCAAACTTCAATGAAAATTCTATTGTCTCAATAGCTGTTAGCAACAATCTCAAAATTCTCTCCCTTACAAATGAGAAGTGAGGCCTTTATATAGGTCTTCGATTACGTGTGGCCCGGATCAAAAACAATAACTGATGGCCTAGATTTTGCCACCTTAGCCCTAATTAGGGTTAGGGTAAGGAAAAGAGAATCTACATTAATGCCAAAGTCAACTTTGACCAACCAAAAGGAATCCACTACCTTGGTGGGTAATAATTGCCCACTACGCATGTCTATCCAGGAAGAGAGGGGTGGAATAAATGACCACTACACATGCCCACCATGCATTAAATGCATCCTTGCTTGAAATAGCCAATCTTTGACCTTCTTGTTTGAACACCTAGAATCTGCCCAAAATTGTTTCTAATTCATTTACGCAGACACTTGGTGCTGATTCGTGTTTGAATTCCAAAGCAATCATAGCTCACTCAGATTTTCTCAAGCTATTCTCCCATTCTAGCTACAAATCCTGAGCTATATGCATGTCATTTGAAAAGGTGGAGAAGTTCTCGAAGTCATCCTTGGTGAAGAAATTTAAACTAAAGGACTCCTCCAATTTACTCCTCAAGTTTCTTATAGTTATCTCATTCTGATAGATACGTTCATCTTCCCATGACTCCTCCATGCATTGAATCTGAGAAAGGATGGCTAGTGCCCTGAACTTTCACTAAGTCCTTAGCATGTCTATATGCCTCATTCTAGATGCCCTCGGTCCATACTTTCGCTCCATGAGCAATTCACCTAATTCTGTCTATACCCTCTACTGACTCAGTTGGAATAACTGGAGGAGGAACGAAGGATGAATCCTCTTCCCCCATTGGATGAGGCAAGTTGTTTATGTACTCACACAAAGCCTTGATCTCGCCTTTCTGTCTCTGATATTTCTCTTCCAACTTCCTCATCTTGTCCTTTACAACCTATGCTGAATCATCAAAATCTTCCATAGCCTGTGCTCTAGAGGCATGGCCTAAATCAATTTCCATAATATTATACTCGTTCGGAGTAATCTGATCCTTCGTTTTATCCACTGTTGGAGTTGCAAACCGTAGAATCCTGGATCCAGATTCTCCTCTGATGACCTTTTTAAACCTCTTAGCTTTTCCCTTTTCATTTGATCGATTGACTCAGTCAAGAATTTCTTGCAATTCAACCGCTAGGTCAACCTCCTTTTCTTGACTTTTCTGAATCCTTTATCTTAGCCACTTTGGAATATCAGCATTCTGATCTCTCTGCACTACCAATTGGTCTTGTCCTTCGATTGCTCTAATATCAATCTCTTCCTTGGCTTGTGGACTCTTTGCCGCTTCCTCAAGAGCTACGACTTCTACTGGAGGAAATCCTTCCTCTGCTGCAGGAACTTTTGCTTCTGTTTTAGGAACTTCTTCCTCTATTATCCTTCTAAAAATACACCAAGACTTTCTTCGGTGGTGACATTTTGTTCTCTACTTCTTTCTTGTGGTAACCCTTCATTGGCATTGATGCTTAACGTATCTTGCATTGGCCTAGCTAGGTACCCTTCTTGCACTGTCCTTCCTCTGCTTGTTTCTACTGTTTGCCCAGGAAAAGTGCCTATCTCTTGCATGATTGGAGTCTGACTAGGTGAGGATGGAACATTCTCGGACCTCGGCCTCTTCTGCTATGGTTCTTCAATATGAATATCCAACCTCCTCTTTGTGCGTGTTTCCTGAGCAACACCTCTCCTTTCTGCGTTTCACACTTCCTGATGGATTTTCTCCTTCTATTCTTCCTCTTGAAGGCTGTTTTGGTCTTTCATCCCGCAGTGGTTGATGACACCCAACAACTTGTATGTCCAGTCCTCCTTCGGTACGGTCATCCTACCAAATTTGTTTTTCAATCCACCACTTTGTAAAGTCTAAGACTAGCTTTGACAATGCATCTAGGTCTGTAATCTCCTTCTTTTGCCAGTCATAGGGATGAATTACCTTCTCCTTTTCTGGATTGTATCCTTTTTGGAGCACATTCAAATCTTCCTCCATCTGATCAGGTACATGAAAGATTTTGCACGCTCTGATGATCTTTAGGGGCAATTTGGAATGCATCCTTTTCCTAATCTCATTTTCATTAGCGGCGTTGGCCCAAAAATCTTCGAGGTGATTTCTATGCTGATATCTTGATCCTGCTACTAATTTGATTTGGCTATAAGGATCGAAGTCAGGCCTTCCTAAATGGAATGATAGATGGAAGAAATGCAAGTCATCCTAAGATCTTTCAGTTGCCTTCAAACATGGGCACATTTCACCTTGATCTTCACCATGGAAATTGGAAAATCCAGTCCCAACTTTTTCTTTCCCTTCTGAATTTTGTCGTATACTGTCAACTGTCGAGTGAGTTCCAACAAGACCATTTTTTCAGTAGGATACCTTGATAGCTTGTATGGCTGTGCAGAAAATCCCTGCAACCTGATGTAGGAGAAAGTGGGAAACTGAATAAACCATGCTTCGTATTGCTCCACTAGCTTCATTGCTGCAATTGATAATCTCATGTGAATCCTCTTCTGCAAAGTCCTAACGATGCGCATGGCAAATGTATCATTAACTTTGACATAATCATCCATGGCGTGTAGATGCAATTGAGGATAACAGTTGTACACCTTTAATCATTGAGCACCGCTTCCGATTGCTCCTTTGCACTTCAGCTCATCATATCACGTAGTCTGTGCCAACATGTATATGATATACAAACTCATGTAAAACTTCCTTGATTGCTCCAAGTTCTCTAGTTGCTTGTTCAAGTTGTCACTGATCAATCCAACCCAATCAATGTGATTATACTTCTCAACTACCTACTCGACAAAATACCACATCCAAGTCTCAAATAGATAAGAATGCAGGAAACCAAAGATCCTGCTTAGCATCATAACCAAATCACTATACTCCCGGTGAAAATTGAGCCACACCATCTACTTAGGCAACTTGGAATGGTGAGATTTATTCCTCCGCAACCATTTACTATTAATGATTTCCTTGCAATACTAAATTTCAACAGTGTAAACTCTTTCTGCTTGTTCTTTTGTCTTTAGCACCAATTTCTGGGATGAGGGAATTCAAATGCCTGTGAAATAGCCAACGGGGAGAGGTCTGCAAAGATATTTCCATCTGAATCTCTGACTGTCCTATCTCTAACATTGTAATGCTTCGCACATTCCACGATTAACTCAGGATGTTGAAAAGTAGGAGGGAATCCAACTGCAGCTACAATTTCACTGTTCACGACCCAACTGGCCAAATGTGTTGTCTGATGGTCTTTATATCCAAACATCCTTTTGTGAAACTCGTTCAGGTCCATGCATTCGAGGTTTGTGTCTCCAACTTCTACCCATTTCAAAGCTATCTTAAATTCTGGATAAAATCCTCTTTGCTCGTTCTTTATTAGCTGCCTTTTGGTCACACTTGTTCCTCTGGGCTCTGCTATCTTCTTGCAAAACAAAAAAATAACACACATAAGAGCATGTAGGAAAAAACATACAATTTTTCCATACAAGAGAAAATTTGGAATTTGTCAAAATTTCTCCATTTTCCTCCAAAATAGGAATTTTCTCTCTATGCTTTAACACAAATTCCTTCAACTTATTGAAAAAAAAATCTTCTCTTTGAATTTCACAGTTTTAGAAAGTACTTCACGCTTTTCTAAAAAATTCTCTCAAGAGAAATTGTGTAAGAAAAAAACCTCTCACGAACTCTGTTGAATCCTCAAAACTTTCTCAACTTTGTTCTTTTCAACTTTTTGAGAATGAAATAAGAGAGGCCTTCTCTTATAGACTTGCAAAGCCCGAAAAGCTACTTCAAAGATTGCAAGCTAATTTAGGAAATTGCTTTTACTTGCTTGCCACCCAAGATTCCAATTTTGAAGAGATTCTATGCCACTTGTCTCAGTTGTTCTACTACTTTTTTTGAAAGTTGCCAAGTTAGGTGCTTTAACTTCGTGAGGAAGCTTGCTTCATTTGTTTGATTTTTTGATTTTCCCAATTTTTAGTTTTTAAAATTTTTTTTTTGATCATCTTTTGCAATTTAATCAATCTTTTATTTTTAAATCCACAATTAATTTTATTTTAAACTTTGCCATTTTACCCCTTTTTGATTTCTCAAAGCTTGATTAATTAAATGTTAATTAAAATTAATATTTAATTAATTTTACATTTTATCACAAAAATAATTTTCCTTCCACCTCCTTTTCAAGATTTTTGAAATTTCCCAAAAGTTTCAAACTTATTCCAAGATTTCCGATCTGATCCAAAGATTGTTTTCTTTTATCCAATATCACTTCGATTTGAAATTTTCACCTAACAAGTTTCAAAATTAAATATTAAATGCAAAATTTAATATTTAATCCAAATTGCCAAAGTTGATTTATTTCTCTTTTCGGTCTCTTCCAATTTTTACGTAAATTTCAAGAGAGTTTTTTTTTATTAATCTATGGAATTTTCTTTCACCCAAGATATGACATATTATAAGATCACACTCTTCATGATTAGGGGATGATTTTATTTAAAGCTTCCTTACTTTACCAAAGATATTTGCCTAGGCCTGCACGAGGAGAACAGGCGGACCCCGCAATTTTTTTTTGTGACTACCCCAAGTTTGCGCTTGAGAAGGTATTTGAGCGAGGTTTTATACAAGTTGAGGGTTTCTATTTTTTTTGCATTTTCCTCAACTACCTTCATTTTGCGCCCGGATAAAGGCTCGAGTGGGATTTTAAGAGTAGCGAATTTTTTAATTTTTAGGGAATTTCGTGATTGAGGTAAAAAAGTGCTCAGTAATGCACTTGGGTGCATGTGGAGGGGTGTTGTGGATTTTTCCTATGCTTTGACTTTTCCCTAAGCAGCCTTGAAACCCGCTCCATGCTTCCTAGGCTTCAACGATGCATCATTTTCTTAACTTGGCATTTCCGTGATGCTTCCTTCATCACACGACGCGCTTAGAATGCATTTGAACATTCACGACAATCCCTCCTGTTGATGTATATAGCATCGGTCAGATAAATAAAATTGATTATATAATTATTATAAGAATTGACTTATTATATATATATATATATATATATTTAATAGATGATATTATTTATATTAATATACATACATATATGAAGTTAATCTTTTATTTATTCTTATAATGATTATATAGTTAAATTAATAAACTGGATTAATGAATAGACATGTCCCATGAAGGGACATGTCTCTTCTTGTCTTTACCTTGTATATATTCAAGAGATCGATGCATTTTGAAAACACATATTTTTATGGCAGTGCCATTACATTTGCAGCGATCTGGAATTTAACATGGTATCAGAGCCAGACTGCAAATTTTCTAAGCATGAAGATGAAGTTTTCATACAGGCTTGAATCCAAGGGAAAATAATTGATTCAATTTTTAAATAATAGATAGAAGTCAGAATCACACCCTACAGATGTGCCATAGAGTTGTCATCTAAAGCTTATAAACATTGGAAACTCAACGAACAAGACTTGCCGGCCGATCTTATCAAAAGAGAGATGGCAGTTGCAAACTCAGCGGCACCTTAGGGACTGAGTCTTGTGATAGAAGACTACCTAGATGCAGTGGACGGTCTGGAGAAGCATGATTATTACTGACCATTGTGCAGATATTATGTTGATTTGATTAATAGAGGATGACTTATGTTAATATTATTGTCGTGAGCTTCCTCCTTATTGCTTATCATATATATTGTGCCTATGTGAATAATAAAGTTAAGGAGAAATTAATATTTGTCATTGTGCGCATATGGTGAAGTTGAAGATTAATATGGTGAAGTTAGTGTAGGGAGGCTAACGAACCAGGTATTATTATATTGCCTCAAGTGATGCAAACTTGAGCCAATAATTATCATGTCTAATAAACAATAATTGGTCCTCCCATATGACTTGAACAACCAGAACCACAATCTGCTAATTATAAAGTCGACTAATCATACAACAATTATAATTTGTTAGTGTTACAGTTAACATTAACTAATCGATTACATATTGTTATGATTGAAGGGCTATAAGTTAATGTTAATGGATGCACCTCTTGACTTCATTCGAACATAAGAGGTCATTGTATTGTCTTCTAAAATGACGCAACGAGATCATAAATAAAATTGGAGATCGATACAGCAATCAGATATAAGATAGTTGATAAATATAAATATATACAGAGATATATAGCAGATTTTCGAGACTCAGATTTGTAGTAAAAGACAAATACATATATTGCTCAATAATATTTATACTGGTAACAATCTGATATATATTTTGCGATCTCAGTTACTTACGGTGATATTCAGGCAGTTCGATATATATTCTTGAAGATCAATCTCAACATATATAGTCAATTGGCCATAGATATTTCAGAGGAGATATAGTTGCATCCGTTGGGTGAGCATGGGCCTTTAGAACATTGAATAGAACACGGTGCTAAGGCCCTATTTGAAGTGATCCACTGAGTAATTGTTGGAAGCGGCTCCTCTCAAGTGGATTGGAATTGAAACATGGGAAGATGAACAGTCACTATGGTGTTGACCTATGTTCATTAGAAGGAAGCCTATGAATGCTCAATTCAGACAATGTCTACATTTTGAGGAATGCTTGGCTATTAACGTGAGGATGCCTCAAATTGTCCTTCTCAATGTTATAGCGTAGAGAATATAATTGTGATCATATGATGCTTCGAGCTTTGTCACAAGTAATTTGCCTTACAACTACAAAGGATTTCAATAATGATATTGACTTGGAAGATGATGCCGTGATTATTGCTGAACTCTGAGAGGTGCCAAAGATCTAGGTATCATTGTGTATTGACAATCTTGAATAATTGATATGCTTGGTTCCGGAATGGATTTCTCAATGATGTGATGATCGAACTCCTAAGTGCCATGTCATGATCGACTTAATCATTTGTTATCATGGATTATTGATTTGCAAAACCTTTGGGTTTTTTTATCTTGAAGCTACCAATGATACATAGTCTTTGGGAGTTGATGCGAATTGATGACTAAGGACTACAAGACTAAGGACTACAAGAATCGGCAATCCTTATAACAAACGACACCATTGCAAAACCAGTCCAAGCCACAACAATAGTAGCGATTAAATATAAAAGAAAGTGAGACAATCACGGGACATGACATGACAAGTAAAATAAAGTATAATGTGTTATTTTAATAATATATGTTCTTCACTATACAATGTTTATAATTATTATTAATTTATTTATATGGATAGAGATAAATGTACATATATGGTGATTATATATGTATATAAAATAATAATATGTGAAATCATAGATTAAAGATATATATACTTAGAAGATTGAATATATATATATGTGCATATATATTCAAGTAAATATTTAAATTAGATATTTATCTATATTACATCGGAATGATCTTATATCTTTATGTAGAATTATCCTTGAATATTATGTCAGTCTCTTTCTTATTCCCTTATTTCAATACGTACTATGAGAACTATTTGCCTTGATCTCTTTTGAGGATTCTCTTGCAGGAAAATGAGGATTGCTATAAGATTTAGAGGGAGTCTAACAAATATTAGAAGCAACCTTGAATGAGAAGGTTAGAAGGTTGATATCACATTCAGAAGAAGTCTGATGAACCATCAGAGGAAACCTTGGATGAGAAGGTTAAATGGTGATGTTAGTACTTCAAGATTCAGAGGGAGTCAGCACAACATCTAGAGGATATGCCTTATTTGATTTCCATGGATCTTAGTCATATTGATACAGAGGGAGTAAACCATATCGAGATGGTTTCCCTAGTGCCCAGGAAACTATAAAAGGAAAAAGAATTGTGATTCAAATGATGAAATTCCATGTATGTGAACTAGAAGGCTTTTATGTAGATATCTAGGTCATGATATTCCTAGATAGATGGTTGGGAATTCCAGATAAGAGTGTAATGCAGACTAAAGGACAAAGACACGACTTCCTCGTAGAAGGTTGATATTAGATTCAGAGGGAGTATAATAGTTCATCTAAAACAACCTTGGACGAGGAGGTGAGGAGGTTGTTACAAGACCTTAAAGGAAGCATCTAGAAGACTATGATCATGAGATTGAGTCTCATGTGTGTTGGCTAAAATGCTTTTATGCTATCTCCTACATAACTTGGGGTTCACCTAGAGTGATGCAAACTATATAAGAGATATAGTGCATAAGTATGCTATTCAAGGTACATTATCCCTACAGAACATATGGCTGATATTCTCATCAAGTTTCTTGCTAGAGGTAAGGTTGTGTACCTTCGAGATAAACTTGGCATGTTGGAGAATGAAGCCTTAGATGAAAAGGAGTTTCATCTATCATCTTGTATGTTATTGCATTCTTCTCCTTGAGAGGGAAGTCTAATGTGAAAGCCCTTGTTTTCTACCCTTTGGGATGAGCCATGATGGATCCACCCTTTGACATGAGTCAAGGTGGATTTCACGTGTGTGACTCCAGGACTTATGGGCCTTCCTGTGAACATTGGAGAAAGGTGACGACTTTTCGACAATGAATACTTGTATTTGATGTTACAAGGTGACGATCTTGTAATAGAGATTCGTTATGGTATACAGTTATATGTCTGTGCACATACCATAATAGGGTTATATGTAAGTGGAATGTAATGTTCTTATTTACTATATCCTTGTATCATGATCTGAGGTGATATGAAAATTAGGTTCACGATCTAAGGTGATTCCTCATATCAAGGTGATATGAAAATTAGGTATCACGATCTAAGGTGATTCCTCATATCAAGGTGGTATGAAAATTAGGTATCACGATTTAAGGTGATTCCTCATATCAAGGTGATATGAAAATTAGGTATCACGATCTAAGGTGATTCCTCATATCAAGGTGGTATGAAAATTAGGTATCACGATCTAAGGTGATTCCTCATATCAAGGTGGTATGAAAATTAGGTATCACGATCTAAGGTGATTCCTCATATCACATGTTAGGTGATATGTAAAATTGGGTATCACATGTTAGGTGATTCCTCATATCACATGTTAGGTGATATTGAAAACTGGGTATCACATGTTAGGTGATTCCTCATATCACATGTTAGGTGATATTGAAAACTGGGTATCACATGTTAGGTGATTCCTCACATCACATGTTAGGTGATATGTAAAACTTGATATCACATGTTAGGCTTGGTATCACATGTTAGGTGATACTTCATATCACGAATTATGTAATATATGATTTCTTAGTATCCATATGAATCATATTAGGATCCTTCTGAACTTAGAATTACATATTGATTGGACCCTATGAAACATATCACATAGTGACATGTCTCTACGTAAACTTAGTATCCATATGACATACATCATGAGACGTATTGTCATTAGACATGCCATGGATATTTATGAGCTATGGTGAACATCATGTGACTTGCTATTCTTGCATATACCATATCTCCTGATATCACACTGGGGTTATATCTCCTCTCTTTCAAAATTAATGATTTATTACCTTGATGGATTTTATCTTCCCTAGCTAAGAGGGAGTGTTGATGTATGTAGCATCGGTCAGATAAATAAAATTAATTATATAATTATTATAAGAATTGACTTATTATATATATATATATATATTAATATATTGAATAGATGATATTATTTATGTTAATATACATATATATATGAAGTTAATCTTTTATTTATTCTTATAATGATTATATAGTTAAATTAATAAATTAGATTAATGAATAGACATGTCCCATGAAGGGACATGTCTCTTCTTGTCTTTACCTTGTATATATTCAAGAGATCGATGCATTTGGAAAACACATATTTTTACGGCAGTGCCATTACATTTGCAGCGATATGGAATTTAACTCCTCTTAGTTGGGCTCCATAACTATAAAGAAATCGCGTTGGGGAAGCCCCCTTGTATATGAGTAGAGAAATAGACACTGCTTCATAGAGGCTAGTTGGATTTTTTTTCTTTAGTAAAGTCGAGTTTCTCAGCGCCTGAAAACACCTACGGATATCACTTTGAGGTCCCGCGCTCAAAGCGCACATGTAGGCCCTTCACAAGTTGCTTTCATTCCAACCGTCTGACCTCATGCCTTTGTTGGGAGTCATGAACATGTTTGGCAGAGACCGGGGCTTGTTCTGAGTGTACTCCTCGGTAGACATCTGATTTGCTATTGTGAAAGCATTTGATAGGATTTGTTCCCTGTCTTTGTCCATAATAGTTTTGGTTAATTTGCACAATCTCTAGTCTTAGGGAGGATTCACGTTTGTGGCTTGCTCCTTGGCATGAAAACCTTTATTTTTTCCAACCGTTGACTCTAGTCACTAGCAGACTGTGATGAGATCCTGCACCTGGACGGGGTTCTATGGCTCGTGACTTTGCTAGTTTCTACATTTTGATGGATGCATGTATAGGTTTTCATCATCGTGACCGACCTCTTGCATCTAAGACTGTATTTCGAACCCCCCCTTTTACAGACCTCGTCTCGTCGAGCAAGACCGCTGAGGGGTATGGTGTGTATTGAGCGCATTCATTAGTTGGGGACAAACTTTCCCTTATTCTGCATACTCCCCCAACAAATTCTTTCCTTAATGCCATTCCATGACTATGCTGGACATGTGCTCAAGTGCCTTTGATGGGTGTCAACAAAGATTCTTCTTTTTATAATTTCCTTAACCCATGATCGAAATACGTTGGTAGAGTTCATTGATAATTTATTTTTCAACCTTCTTTGGCCATAGTTGAAATGCGTTTAAGCGCAATTTGAGGTGGGTTTCAGATTTCAAATATTTGCAATATTCCTTCACATCTTGCATTATTCGCATTGGCGCATATTAACCATGTTTGTGGACTTTTTATTTGCAACTTTCTATGACTTGGGTGAAAATACGCTCGGGTGTGATCTTTTAAACTTTTCCTTGACCTTGGGCATGGATTCAATATAATGGTCGATGCGATCCTTTAATATTAGCATTTGAAGGGACTTTCCCTAAACAAGGCTTTAAATGTCCTTCGAACATCTCCTCGCATAATAAAACAACTTGCACTATCTCCTTGTAAAGTCATTCTTGGCCAGTCCCTTAAGAGGATTTTACAAACAATTGAAAATTATGATTCAAATCTTCAACTTAATATTCCATTCAAATTCACAGCTTCGAACTCGGAGGTGCTCAAGAAACCAAAACCTCAAATGACAAGAAGACTTGACCAAACTTTTGATACCTCATTCTTTGGAAAATGTTACATCAAGAGCTTTCCTAGTTTTCAAAGTTAATGACTCTTACGTTCACCTCTGGGCACCATTTGCATCCTTTGTCATTTCTCTTACATATTTAGTATCCCCTTTACATTACTCTTGTGGACTGTCTTCTCTGAGTTCATCGGCAAGTCAAAATGCTAATACAAAGGCTTCACAAAGACTTGAAATTTTGATGGGTTACTTTCAAAGGATTCAAAATCACCAAATTATTTCATAATCATGAGTTAGGAGGGCGTTCAAAATTGGGTTTGTGAAAATGCAAGGGATAAAATTTAACTCAGGACCGAATCAAAACTAACCATCTCTTAGCTAGAACAAAAGGAACCGTAGGGGACCGCTACCAGAGCTACTGAGAAAGCCAAAACAAGAGGGGCCAAGCCATCGAAAAGGCAAGGGGTCCCATTTTTGATGGGGAATGTGTGATTAGGTCACAACAAGTCTTGGGTGCAAATGCTATGGAATGAGGAAAAGTTTGAAATGACAAATATCCACTGTGGAAGGGACCTAGGCGCAAGCATCGTGTGCTCAGGGAAATACCAAAGTAAAAAAGAGTCCCTCAGATAACCTCATATGCGCCCAATGCGTTTTACACCGAGCCAAGGAAAGTTTGGAAGAAGTAACATCCTTCACATACTCCCATTTGCGCTCTCAGCATGATTAGATGCAAGTCAAGGAAATTTTTTAAGAGGAAAATCCACAATATACCCACACATGCACTTAGAGTCCGGTTTCTACTTCGTGAAGGAAGGAAATGGAAATGAAAGTCAACTAATGCCTTCAAAACACGCTCCGAGCGCTGATTTAGCGCGCTCATGGAATTGTGCAAAAGAAAGGTTCAACTAGATGTCCTCAAATGTGCCCAGAGCGCACATTTGCATTAGCCGAGGAATTGTGGATGAGGGAAAATCCCCAGGGGCCTCCAAAATGCGCTCACAACTCAAATTGGCAAAAGTCAAGGAATTTTAATGAAAAACGGAAGTCCATAGAGGAATTAAATATGTGCCCAAACACAAACTTACATGATGGAGAAATTTGTTCAAATAATTAAAGTCTCCAACTATGGTGAATATGCGCCCAAGGAAGAATTGCTTAAAAAAACTAAAAATAAAGGAAAAGCATTTGAAGGTAGTTCATATATTTGGTTGTGATAAAGTTTCATCAAATATGGAACATCGAACAGATTCACTAATTGATTAAAATATTTGGCCATAAAGATTCATGCTCAGAGGAAAAGAAATTTGGGGAGAAATATTTAAGTGGGGGGAGATATTATAGTTTTGAAAAGTATTTAAAGAGGGGGGGTGATGAGTGGTTGAGATGGTGGATTTTATTCAAATATTGGTCGTGAGAGAAATTGGGAAGATAAAATTCAATTTGATACAAGTTCCAAATTAAATTGCTAACTCGGATTGCGATGATAAACTCAAGATGTTCAACTGGAAAATTCAAGTCAAAATTTATGGCTTTTTGGGAGTTAAATTGAAAGTAATTAAATATTGAATTTTATATTTAATATTTAATTAATAAACTTTTAAAAATTAAAAAAGCCAACCCATTCGTACATGCACACATGATCAAAACTTCATGACAAAATTAAAGCGCCCAAGATAGCATCCTCCAAAAAAAACAATAGAAAAATCATGACAAATGATGCTTTTTGTAAGAGAATCCTCTCCAAAATAGAAACTCGGAAGAAAAACAATAGCAACTACCTAAAATTTGGCTCACAGACAATATAGCAGCTTTGATTAAACTTCTATATAAGAGAGCTATTCACATTTCATTCTCACATTCAAGAATTGAAGAATGAGCTGAGGTGAGGAGAATTTTGGAGAATTTACAAAGGTTTTTGAAGAAGCAATGTGATAATTTTTGCAGAGAGAAAAATCTCGGAGAGAAAATATTTTCTAGAAAGAGACGAAGTCGTTTTGAGTTTGAAAAATCAAGAAAAAAGTTGTGAACTTCAAAATCAAGAAATTCTGCTGAAAGCTTAAAAAAAATCAGAGGGAAAGACATGGATTTCTCAAGGAGAGAGAAATCTCCTAGAGAGAGTGGATGTTTTATAACTTTTTTCAAGTTTCCCTTCTCAAAGAACAAGTTTGTTTGCGAGGGATAAGTTTGATCTGCTTTTTCATGTCCTGCATGTTCTTATGTTATTTAAATTTTGTTTTGTAGGAGGGAGGAATGGCGGAACCAAGATGAACAAGCTTGACCAGAAACTAACTGATCAAGAACGAGCAGAGGGGATTCTATTTTGAATCCAAAATTGTGTCAAAATGGGTGAATGTTGGTGACACGAATCTTAAATGCCTAGACATGAGTGAATTCATCAGGAGGATGTTCAGGTAGAAGGACCGTGATGCGACATACTTGACTACTCAAATTGTTAAAAGGGGGGTTGTGGTTGCAGCTGGTTTTCTTCTAGCTTTCCAACATGCATAACTGATTGTAGAATGCTAAAGACATTATAACTCAGAGGATAGAACAATTAGGGATTCAAAAGTTCTAGTAGATCTCTCTCCACCAGCAATTTCAAAGGCATTCAAAATCTCAACATACAGGAAAATGGTACTAAAATTGAAGGAGCAAGCACTTAGAGTCTATACCGTCGGGATTGAGCATTGTGATGATGTGATTCACTCTAAGTGGTTGTAGAGGAATAGAGCTCACCGCTCCAAGCTACCCAAGTAGTTGGTTTGGCTTGATCGCCAGTGAGAATACAATTATTTGGTCATGATACTAAGTAAAATATTTGGGATTCCGCAATCCCAAATATGGATTGGGCTGGGATGATTAGTGACAACTTGAATGAGCAACTTGTGAATTTGGAGCAGTCAGGAATATTCTATATGAGCTCCTATGTCATTTACATGTTGGCTCAAATGACAAAGTATGCTGGGTTAAGGTGCAAAGGAGCGATAGGAAGTGGTTCATACTGCTTGAAAGTACATTGATGCTATCCTCAATTGTAATTATATGCTAAGGATGATTTTGTCAGAGTCAACGATGCTTTTGCAATGCACATCGTTAGGACTCTACAAAAGAGATTGCACATGAGATTGTCAGCAAGGGCGTTGGAATTGGTTGAAAAGTATGGAGTATGGTTCATTCAGTTCCCTACCTTCTCCTACATCAGAGTGCAGGGATTTTCTTGACAGCCGTATAAACTCTTGAGGTATCCGATTGGCAAGATGGTCCTGCCGGAGGTCACTTGGCAATTGACAGTTTATGACAAAATTCAGAAGAGGAAGAGGAAGTTGGGACTTGAATTCCCTATCTTCATAGGAGAAGAAGTTAAGATGTGTCCTTGTTTGTAGGTGGCCAAAAAATCATCAGAGGAGCTACATTTCTACGGTCTGACACTTTTCCCAACAAGGCCAGATTATAATCCCTATCACAAAATCAAAGTGGTGGCAGGTGCGAAATATCATCACAAAATGCACCTGAAGGATTTCTGGGCCAATGCTGCAGATGAGAACGAAATTAAAAAGAGAGTGTATTCTAGATTGCCACTCAACATGGTTAGAGCATGCAAGATCATCTAGGTACTTGACTAGGTGGAAGAAGGTATGAACACAATCTAGGCCGGATATGACTTGGAAAGGGAAAAGACTATCCATCCATATGATTGGTCCAGAAAAGAAGTGTTGGACATTGATTCATTATTTGTATCAGTTGTGAAATTCATGAATTGGTGGGTTGAGTGTTAGATCAACAGATTGAAGGTACCCAAGGATAGCCTAACTTATAACTTGATGGGTCATAAGCCATTGCGAGATGAGAGACCAAGGCAACCCTTAGGAGGGAGAATCGAAGAGCGAGAAATCCTATCGGAGAGTGCTCAACGAAATAAGAGAAAGAATGTTGCTTGGGAAGAACAACTGGGAAGTAGGCTTGACCTTCACATTAAAGAACCACAACAGGCGAGGCAAAGGTCAAAGACTACTCCATCATCACCTATTCGGACTCTAGGTCAGCAGGAGATTGATCCTTTCACCACGGGAGAAGTAGAAACAAGTAGGAGGATAGAACAAGAAGATTAGATGATTCCATCATCACCTAGTCGGACTCTAGGTCAGCAGGAGATTGATCCTTTCACCACGGGAGAAGTAGAAACAAGTAGGAGGATAGAACAAGAAGATTAGATGACTAGGCCAGCACAAGACAAAGAAAGCATCGATGCTTACCATGAGTCTGTCCAAGGAAGAGATAGAGAATAAGATGTATCCGCTGAGGAAAGTCTTGGAGCCTTTTTAGAGTGAGAAATGATGGAGACAGAAGTTCCTGCGGAAGAGGTAGAAATTCCTACAACAGAGGTAGAGGTTCTTGAGATTGTAGCAAAAAGTCTGGTCGTCAAGGAAGAGATTAGTGAAGGAGCGGTGCAGAGGCGAGAGCAATTGTCACTCCATGATCAGTATGTTGCCGTTCCAGATTGGTTAAAGCAATGGTTGTAGAGAAGTCAAGAGAAGGAAGTTGACTTGACATTTGAGTTGTAAGAGATATTGAACCAAGTCAACAAAACATAAGGGAAAGAAAAAGCCAAGAAGTTTGCAAAGGTCATCAGAGGGGAATCCAAATCTAGGACTTTACAGTTTGTAGTGCCTGTAGTCGATAAAACAAAGGATCATATCACTTTAGATGAATATAATGTGACAAAGTTGGATCTGGGACATGCTTCTCAGGAGCAGGTTATTTAAGAGTTTGAGGATTTTGCATAGGCGATGAAGGAAAAAATGAGGAAACTGGAAGGAAAGTACCAAAATTTGAAAGGCGAGAACAAGGCTTTGTGCGAATGTCTAAATAGTTTATCCCATCCAGTGGGGAAGAAACAAGCCTTTGTTCCTCTTCTAGTTCTTCTAGCTGAGTCGGTGGAAGGCATTGAAAGAATTAGGCAAATTTCTCAGAATGTAGAAGCTTGGATAGAAGGCATCCAAAGGGAGGCATACATATTCATTGAGGACTTGGTGCAAATTGATGAAAGGGCATTGACCATCCTCTTGAGAATACAATGCATAGATGGGTCGTGGGAGGATGAGCATATTTATCGGGATGAAGTAATCTCACACCTGTAGGTTTTAATGGAGACTCCCAGGCAGATGTTGATTGACGTATGACTTTGCCCGATGGTATAGCGCAATGATCATGGCAAAGAAAATGTTTGAGCATTTCAACAAGGAATCCACTCAATTAAGGAAGGTTGTCAAAAATATTTAGCAAGGGATCTCCAACACAGTTGCATCATTGTTATCACTGAGATTGGTTGAGAATGAAATAACTATGGACAACCTGAGAAGCAAATTGGAGTTCTTTCTGTTGAATTTCTTCAAGAAGGATGACTTTGAGAACTTTTCCATTTTCTCAAATGACATGCACACAACCCATGACTTGTTGCCGGATTGGGAGAGAAGTTTGAGAAAATCTGAGTGAGAGATGAAAGTTCCGGAGTTCAAATGGGAATCAACGCCAAGTGTCTGAGTGGATGAGTTGGAGATTGTGTTGACTAGATTCCATGTATTCAAAGGGCAAAGTCAAACATAGGTTATTCTGGGCAAAGGAGCATTTAATGCATAGTGGGCATTCATGTCGCCCCTCTCCTGTTGAATGGACACGCATTGTGGGCATTTATTACCCATTAAGTAGGTGGTCTTTCTTTTGATTGGTTTGTGTGGACCCATAAATTAAATATAGATTCTCTCTTTTTGCCTTAATCCTAATTAGGGGTGAGGTGGTGCAATCTGGGCCTGCGATTCTGTTTTAATCTGAACCATTCATTGTAATCGGGGACCTATATAAAGGCCTCATTTCTCATTTGTAAAGGACGAAATATTGGAGATTGTTGCTATGAGCTATTGAGATAATAAAGTTATCATTGAAGTTTGGTGATCTTTTGATGTGTCTTAGTGCTTGCATGTTCTCTTGTTCCCTCAGATTAGATTCGTTAGATAAAGTGTTTTGATTTCAATGGAGAATGTAATGATGTTTTGATGAATTCCATGGCTCATACTTTTGATGGTTTGCTGATTGTAACCTATGGTGTAAAGTTAGCATGAGCCCTCACTTTTATGGATGCTTAACTTCTATTATTCAATGTGCATTGTTCGTTTTGATGGTGTTTATTGTGGTATGAAAATCGTTTGCATAACAGATTGAAGATTGCACTAGTTCTTGTAGAGTTGTAGTTGATCTTGGCGAAGCAAAGGTTGGTTATTTTTGAATTTGTCCATCAAAACTAGATAAGTAGAATATAATTCCTAAACCCTACCCTCTTTACTTTCTGCATATTTGTAAAAATCCAAAAAGTACTCCATTGCAATATCATCTGACAGTTCCCATATCAAGTATCATCAAAAGTTAACATTGAGTAATGTAAACGTAAGGCCCCTCGTGATAAACAACATATCACATTTACCATTGAGCTTATCCACAGTCAAGAACTGACATAAAAGGAACCTTGGAATCAATTGTATGATCTTTCACAATCTTAGCATACACATGATTTTGATCAAAAGAGGATAAGATATCTCAATATTTTGTTCTATTGTTGGTAGGTCATAAAACACACATCAACAAATTACTTCATAGACTTAGCTAATATTTGATCTTAGACTTAAGACAGCTATTCGGTGTCTGCCTCTTTTAAAAAGTTAACTGAAGATTTGCCTATGTAATGGGGAATATGAATATAAATGAAAAAAAATCTATTTTCTACAGTTCATTTTGATCTCAAGTACTTCATAGACTTGGCTAATATTTGATCTCACACTTAGGCAACTATTTGGTGACTTCTGTCTTAAAAAGTTAGCTGAATATTTGCCTATGCAATCAACATTACAACTATAAACAACAAATTCTATTTTTTACTAGTCATAGTCAAATTCTATTTATTTGCTGTCTCTATCTCTATGCTATGGAAATGCCCTTAAGTTTAAGAAAATATAGTTTTTGTCTCTTTTTCTACAATTTTTATGTTTTTTTTGAAAATCTGATTTTTCGCTGATTTTTTCCCAGTCTGTCCAAAAAATCTTGTACTTTTGACTTGCCGATTAATTCCTCAAATGATTTTTGTTCCTATGGTCTGAATCACTAACATCGAGTTGTCTTCAACCACATTCTTGGGCAGCCTTAAAGAAGCAGCAGTTGTCAAACTAGCTATTAATACTTCCCATTTTGGCTTTTTATTAATCCCTAATAACAGTGAGCCACTGTACATCAATTCTCTTGTCAAGTTCCTAAGCACAAGGGCTCATTATTCCACACCTGAATTACCTAGAGAAGCACTACCAAAATTCAGTTTGGTTTTTTCTACAGGGGAAGGGATCCATATATCCTCTCTCAGACTTTGTTTGGCCTTGTTCATTTAACCATTGTTACTTACAATTGTAAGCTTTCCTAGCCCTTGAATGTAAATTAAGAATATATTATTATTAATGTTGCATAAAATTGATACTTCAAAAGTATAGCCATTTTTTTTTGCATTGTTAATGTTTTTCTGTTATTTGTATAACAAAGGTTTTTTTAATTGAAAATCAACTAAGGAATACTTCGATGCAAATCTTTTCCCCTTAGTCCTTGTCTGTATTCGAGGTTAAATTTTTTAAATTAATCTTGTCCAGAAAACTATCATATAACGCTCAAAATATTGTGTGAAAAAATTCCTGATAAAGCACAAGTTCTTACAGGTAGCTCTAGGTGATGCACTTGCACCACTTGAAGATAAAGCTGAGGATGATGTAGCACATGCGTTAGAGGGTCGGAAGAGGTATGATTTAACTCTTGTAATATGTATTTAGTTACAAGATCAAGTGAGGTAGGATGAGTTTATTGTTGCAGCTTCAAGAGTTGGCATGCATTACCTCTCTTGACAATTGACTTTTTTTCTTTGCAGACAGGAAGTGTTGGTCATGCATAAAAGTTCTAATATTGAAATAACAAGAAAAACACTACAATGTTTGATGCCTGGTGCATGGTTGAATGATGAAGTAAGTCTTTAGGAGAACTTGCTAAGTCCCAGTTTTGTAGTCTTCATATGTACATTTGATTAATCTAGGGGAGTATTTCCCCTAGAATTTCTTTTAAAGCAGTTTAATGTTGAATGTTTTCTTTTTAATTCCAGGTTATAAACTTATATTTTGAATTGCTAAAAGAGAGAGAGAAACGGGATCCAGAGAAATTTTTAAAGTGCCACTTTTTTAATACATTTTTTTACAAAAAGGTACGTTATATGTATTTCTGAGCTATTATTGTCTTTATGAAGATAATATATCCAAGCAATTATCTTGTTTATTGTTGTTCAAGAATAATATAAGAATGCAAACAACAACAAATCGTTTCTTGCATTTAGCAAAAATGCCATCATCAATGCACTCCATCATTCCCCAAAGATCATTTTTTGCATACCTTAACATCTAGCAAAACCTCTTAAACATATGCTGTTGTGTGTGGTTCTTCTATGCTAGTTTTCTTTACAGTGACTAAGTTCTTTGCATTGCTTTGAGTCTCTTCTCACCTTGCTTACTGTCCTTTATTCTCTCCATCTGTAGTAGGAGAGCTATTTGAAAATTGTGTACCTGTCATTCCGTAATTTGATAGGCATCTATGCCATGGTGTAGGTTCTCTCCTTCCCAGTGGTAGAAATTTAAATGAGATTGTTCGCTTGATATGTTTCACATTTAGTTGTAGCTTGGTATACACCCAGGAGAGCAAAAGCATCTCATTCACATAAATAACTTGAAAACTAAAATGCTAGTGTAGACATTTTCCAAACTACATGTCAATTTTATTCATGATGCTTTTTGAGTGTTTTTTGTGTAGCATTCTTAGAGCAAAGTGACGTGTGCTACAATTCTTCTAAAGTCTTTTGCTTCTTTATAGACTTCAAGGATGACTTTCACTTTGTTCAGGGACTGTAAAAATTCCAATATGATGATTGAAATCCTAATGCTTTGAAAAACAATCACAAAAATCATTGAAATCCAAACTGCAGAAACAAACACAAGTTATGCAAACAATTTACACCTTAAAATCTACTTTGTATTCCTTTGAAAACTTACAAGGAAACCTCAAATCTGTCAAACTAGCAGCTGCATGGAAGTTTTACATTGTACTGAGTTATTATACTTTAATCTTTTATCTATCTATATACTATCCAGCTAAAACAATCTAATCTTGTCTGAACTATTAGTGCTTATCTGTACTTTTTTTGACTTAATTAACTAAATAAAAGGTTTTCAATCACTTAAGTGAATTACAAAATAGAAATAACTCAAACCACTTGCATGTTCACACTGAACTTGTGCAGAAGTTCCTAACTGAGCTAAAAGATAACACTTATTCAGGGACACCACTTATTCATAAGTGCCAGCTACTGGATAACACTATTTGTCATCATGAAGCTTTGGGACAGTTGGCATCAATTTCCTACTAGCCATGGTTACTCTGCCTTCATGAACAGCCAGAATAAAATACGGTTGCCCTCCAAGTGATATAATTTATTTGTTATTGTATTTGTGAGAAAACAAAGCAAATCTTACTTTTAACTTTTTCCATGTTATGAGTGGGGTTAACTTGAAATGGTAGTGCTTTTAGAGTACAACTTGGTGCTAGAATTAGTCTTCATGTGGTGCAAAATTAGATAGATACTAGTTGTACAAGCCAAAATGGGAAGAACATAAACCAACAACTTTAGTTACTGGTTTGCATATGGGTATCAAAACCTGGTACAATGGAATGGCAAATTTTTTTTCCCTTGGGCACACACACACACACACACACACCCATGCGTGCGAATAAATAGAATATTCAAATACCTCATATAATCATATTCATAATGTGCAAAAATGAAAATACTCAAGTCTTGAAATGTCATTAGACAATGAAAATTCAAAATTACAATCAATATTAATATTCTTTAAATTCTTCTTCATCAAATGCACCAAGGTCAACTTTTGGCTAAATTTCATTTGAAACACAAGTGCCACTCCCACTAGCAGTGTCACGTGCTGAAGCTACCTCATCTATAGAGACTTCGACAATTTGTCCAATTGTAGCATGCAATTAGCACACTCAGAGTTAGATCTTGATTCTTTGTTACACTCTCATTGTATTGAGGTGTCATATGGGATGAGATGAAGACTGGAGTCTACAAAGGCCAAATCCTCTGCTTTTTTGGCACCCAAATGGTTGTGCATGATTGAGTGGATGGAGGAGAATGTACTTCAGTTTCGCTGAGCTGAAGAAGAATTTGCAACTTATTGTGTTTGCATACAACAATTACTATTTAATTTTATAAATTATGTTTATTATTAAATATAATATATAGCATAATAGCATTGAGAAAATGGAGAAAAAAAAGGAAAAGGTACATACTTGGGAGAGAATTTTAATTGCAAGAGGCTGCAAGTAAATGAAGCTTCGACCATGTAGATACCACCAATCATGAGGATCTTGCTTATATTTGTCTTGAAGAGTAGAAACATCATGATATTGTTGAAGATATGAAGTGGTCAAACTTGTCAAGACAATACTTTGGATCAAAGATGACCTACTTGGACTTGGCCAAAACTTGCCTAAAATTTGCCAAGCTCAATAAATAGGACTTGACAAAAGCTCGAAAATTGCATAAATCTCATTAGAAACTTATTTGTTTTGTGGAGTTCATTGAGAAGATGCATTCAATGGGCCCATAAAGAAAACAAGCCGAGTCTAGTTATATTTGATTGATTTGAATGCAAATTTGGGCACAAAATGACACCCTCATGTAGAATGATAATGGCTAGTCTAAAACAAAATGAGAATAGCAACCTATTTTCGTAAAACTAAAAGCAAATACAACAATAAAACATTCTAAATCTTCCTCTTCATTTTTCTAGTGAATTCTAGGGAAGAGGTAGAACTAGAGGGTTTAGTCAACAGAGTCTGCTATGGCGCCTTTGCCTCCCTTGGTGTAATAGGATGTGCAACCAGCTCCATCTATGATGTAGATGTTGTTGGCAATGATTCTTTCCCAACCTCATTATGTCATCTAATCCCAAATCTCTTGCTGCACCTCACACCTCCAATGCCTGCCTCTTCAAATCACATAGATCTCATCCTTGATAAACAATGTAGGCTGCTCATCCCACCCTATCCAATCATTGTAAGGATCTATCTAATTGAAATCAATTGGATCACTTGATATTTCCTCTTTCTTGTGTGCAACAGAAGATTGTATTGCACAAAGACCAGGGTTGAGGTGTTTTTGATCTAATTGTTCCTCTTCTTCGTGTGGATGGCCTAAAAAAAGCTCCAATTGTGCTCACAACTAGATGTACTACAAGGTTGATACAAGATGCAGAGAGAAAATCTTTGGAGATTTGGGGTATTTCTACCTTAATTTGTCCACCAAGACTCGGCAAAATACAATGTTGAAGAGTTAGAAAGAAAAGTCAAAACATATTTTATCAAATTATCAATAGTTGTAAACTTATAAATTTGGAATTTGTAACTTGTAAAATGCATGTGTAAGACTCCAAATTTTATATCTAGTGTTTTAGTGATTCTTCCTTGCTTAGCTAGCTTTGAAGAAAGGAGCACATCCCTTGCTTCCCTATAACTTAGCAATTCATTGACAGTGAGGTCTGTCACCTCAACTTGGGCTGCCATCCTTTGAATGCATGTAGTGAGCCCCTCCATAGCCTTTTTATTGGTATCTAAGAAGATGCATGAGTAGAAAAAGCAAGGGTCGAGGAATTACCTTGTTTCATGGATGGGTTGGTAGAGTTGATTATTCCACCTCCTATCAAGAATCTCTCATGTGTGACCAAATTTGGGGTGGTCCCCCTTATAATAATTTTTGATAGACTCTTTGGTCCTATCCACGGCTTTATAAAGATAGCTCATTAGGGTTTGATCCCCATCTACCAAGCGGAGAACTCTAACCAAGGGCTTTGACACCTACAATTTAAAAATGGATAAATAGTAAAGTTACAAATTTATAATCAAAGACTTGAATTAAAAAAAATAAACATTCAATATGAATTATAATTAAGTTTTGAAGTTAACTTCACAATCTTATTAGCTCTTTGTCTGAAAAGGTTGTTGAAGACTATGCATGAAACCCTCTCCCATTCAATCTTCTTCAAATAAGACAAGTCTAGCCATGCTTGGCTCACAAACATTTGTTTCAAAGTCTTCAATGAAAGAAGAATGCTCTACAACTTTAAGAAAGTTGTTGCAAACCTTGACACTTGATTTTGCTAACTCTTTCTTGGTTGTGATCTCTAATCAAGTGAAGAACTTAAGGGTGATTGTAGATAAATTTTGTGATGCTCCTTGAATCATCTACAAATGGTGTCACCCAACCAAGTTTGCCTATGTCCTCCAAAAGAGGGTCAAGGACGTGTGTTGCACAAGGTGACCAAAAAAGTGTCATATGTTTCTTTTGGAGGATTCTCCTAGTCATGACACATGTTGTTGCATTATCAGTAATTATTTGGACCACATTTTCTATTCCCAACTCCATGACAACTTCCTCCAACATTAGAGGCATCTAGTGATATCAAAAAACCACATCATATTTGCAAGCTATGAAAAAATTAATGATGGTTCAGTTTTTCCAATCCGTACAAGCATAAGAAAGATCAATGTAGCCATATTTTTGCTTTCCTTTCTTTGATCTTCTACTATTGCGCTTGTCCTATCATTTGCATTCATGAGCAACCTACAAGGACAAAGTGAAATTAAGTACACAAGTTTAATTTTTAAACAAAAAATAGCTTGAATTCAACATAAATTACTATAGATCAAAGAACATAAATTAAGTCAAACTCAACATAAATTACTGTAACTATAAACTATATATTTTCATAAATCTAAATTAACTAACCTCCCATTCAAGTCCTTGCGAGAAGGCGCCTTGTAGCCTTTTCTCGCAACTGTCAATGCACTAACTGAATTCTCTCAATAGGGATTATTTGCTCGCAACTGTCAATGCACTAACTGAATTCTCTCAATAGGGATTATTTGCCACATGGAAAGGGATGTTAAGGTACCAAAAATCAGCACATGCAATTTTTGCATGCAAATGTACCTCCCCCTTCCACCCAGTTGCCTCCAATGATGGTTGTGCTTCGGGTGTGTTCCTGGGCCTAAAAAACTATGGCGTGTGTGTAGGTCTGATGTTAGCACTTTACTATCAGTAGATGAAGTGGTGTTGTGGTGTTGGTGGATTTGTTTTGGATATGTGGACCACAAAGAGAGCCCACAATGCCCTAAAGTGCATCCTCATTTGATTCTAGGTTGACTAGAGCACCTTGAGAAGCAGTTATGGATGCGGCAATGGCTGTCTTTGCCCATTTCTCCTTTTATTTCTTCATTGGTCCTAGGACAATCCTTGGGATTATAATGTATGATGTCTGCAAGATGGTATATAAGACGGTTTATGCCTCCAGAATATACTTTTTTGCATCTAATGCAAAAGCTTGACCGAGGTTCCTTGATAGCCATATTTCCAAGCAGGGTCTATATCTCCTAAGGACAAGTGCCTACAAATGATGGTGGCAGCATCGGGCAGAGCTTGAGGCTGAACTGGATGCATAAGCTTCTTTATTTGTCATTCTAAATTAACCTACACATACAAGGTGAAATCACAATTTGTTAATATTTTAATTTAAAAATTAAAAAATAACCTAAGTTAGTTTAAATCAGTATAATATTAATCTAATATAAAGATCCTAAACACTTTCTTAAAAAAAAGGATTTGAATTGAAACAATAATTTGGGTATGAAAAACTATGAAAATAGTGAAAAAATCACAAACGATTGTCCAAAAAGAGTGATGAATATTGTTTTGTAGAATTTAAGTCCATTTAGACTACTTAGTATTAGCATTGAAGATTGTTTTTAAACAAAGATGCAGCGAAAATGAAGTAAAATGTTTTAAAGAGCAAAGGAAAAGAAAAACAGAAAACCCACCTGTGATTTGATTGCCTTTGAATTCACCCAAAAATCTCTTCTAATCTTCTTTTCTTGATGTAAAATTGTTGCAAATGGTCTGCTTGATGGTTTGGAGGCTGTACTTAGCTCGGAGGGCAAAGGGGAAGACCAGAAATGAAATTAAAATGTGATTTTTGGTAGCTGTGGGCATATATTTAGGGGCAGCTGAGTATTTTTGTGAGACTCGCTGGGGTTTTTGCAAAAAAACTCACCAAAAAATTGGCAAGTAAAACTCTTTTTGTCGGAAAATCTCTCAGAGCCAAAAACTCGATGAGTAGTGTATCTATGCTTTGGATATCTTCATTTGACAATATCTTTCTAACTGTAGCCATGCAGCCTATACCAACATCTAAAAATACATTTCTAATTATAACCTTGTAGCCTATAGCGACCTCTTTGAAAATGAAAGTATCTCTTTGCCATATTGTAATGTCCCCTTTTTGAAGTAGGATTCAAAATAAACAACAATAATAAAATTAAAATATAAAAGAATAAAAATAAAATTTAAATTGTAAATATAAAAGAATAAAATTGAACTCAAAATAACTAAAATTTAGTTAAATTTAATGAATGGTAAAAAGGCATGAAATGAAAAGT
This sequence comes from Chamaecyparis obtusa, assembly GCA_027943335.1. Classification (NCBI taxonomy): domain Eukaryota; kingdom Viridiplantae; phylum Streptophyta; class Pinopsida; order Cupressales; family Cupressaceae; genus Chamaecyparis; species Chamaecyparis obtusa. The sequence continues at coordinate 136,764 of BSBK01006460.1, forward strand.
TTTGACTCCTCAAGGATGAGATATGAAAGGGAGAAGAGAACTTTATTTGAAAGTGAGGGAGGAATGAAGAAAAAAGGGAAGGTGTGAATCAAGAAAGAATTAATAGAGAAGAAATTAAGGAAGTGACTCCTTCAAAAGGAAAAGATTATGAAGGGTTGTAACTTGTGACTCTCTTTAAAGGTTGTAATTATGAAAGGCTGTGACTCTTTCAAAGGGCAGTGATGATGAAGGATTGTATCTCTTTCAAAGGGTTGTAATTATGAAAGGTTGTGACTCTCTCAAAGAGCGAGAATGATGAAGGGTTGTGACTCTTACGAAGGGTGGTAATTGCGAAAGTTTGTGACTCATGCTAAGAGGCAAACATGATGGAGAGGTGTGTCTTCTCCCTTACATTGGAAGATATAAAGGGGAGAAGGTTTCATTTGAGGATGATGGAAGGGAAATAAATTTAAGAAATAATATATTCTCAAAGGCAGCAATGAAAAGTGGTGACTCAATTCGTATGAAAGGTGGTGACCCTTCCTCCAACAAAGTATAAAGGAGAATTCATTCCAAGCATTGAAGGGGACTTATCTATCATCACTCACCAATACATCAAATCAACACTCAATCATCTCTCATCACTCTACGAATCCCCATTTGTTCAATCATCATTCACTAGTATATCAAACCATCAAATCAGAGGAAGCCATTCAATCATCCATCAAACATCAATTGAGATTCAAGCAAACAGTCCAGCAATCAATTCTTCCATCAATTCAATCAGTCTATATTAATCATTGAAACATCAAAGAAGGAAAATCATTGAGCATTTGATCTAATTAGACTGCAGAACTCAGAATGTATAAATATTGATCAGCAGCTTATATACCTATCCAATATTGTGGTATGAAGTATAGGCATAATGATTTGGCTGATTATTATTGGTCTTTTGTCTGTTAGGAAGTAGAATATTACATATTGCTGTTGTAACATATATATTTTTATATATTGTTATTCTTTCTATGATTCTGCCTATGCTTAATCGAGTAGAAATAATGATTCCCTTCAATTTCTCATCTAATTGGCCATCCCATTTTGGAGGGGAGATAGTACATATGTGGAATGCAAGTAGCTAGGAAGCCATTTAGGTAGAGACACTCCAAATGGGGCTTGGAGGCTGAATGACAGTTGTCTTTTTGTGCTCCTGGGCTGGGTGGAACAGCTGGAGACACCTTGTATGATTTCCCAATTGGTGCTCCATAATGAGGATGGCTTATTTGGGTAGAACTTTAAAAGAATCCCTTATGTACATGCTGAATATTATAATAGTGAATTTTTATTCTATTTGTAGCATTGTTGGATTATATGTTTATTTTTTTTTTTGAAACTAACTTGGTTGTAGGCTCTAAATCAGGGAATTAAGTTGACAATTATGTTTCCCAACATCATACCTTATTTGGGAATTCTAGGGGAAATTAGAGTAAAGTCCCAATAGGGGACATTAAGATAATACTTTGGCAACAAAGAAAATGTGAATTGATGTAAGGGGGTGGTCATCTTTTTCCAGTGGTCAATGATAATCTATTGTAAATTTTGAATTTTTTTTTGTCGGGTCATGTACCCTGGCTTATATTATGACTCTTATTCCTCCACCATGGAGTCCATTGCATAATAAATTTCACCTAAACATGGGCAATCAGTATTAGCATATCTGATCATGTTGATGATGGGTTTGGTGAAACTCAAAAGATATTCCACTCGAGCCCACCACTCACTGTCTATGATCAATGCGTTTACTTTTTAGGCTCTTTCTGTGCTTGACTGCCTCCATACACTCCATAGGCTATTGATAACTATAGAATTTAAGGACTCTCTCACCTTCAAAAGCTGTTTCAAGATGATTGTGTGATGTAAATCAAGTTTTGCCAACCTAACATGGTATGAAAAAGTGCGTCACATATTAACAATAAAAAATATATATTAAAAAATGTAAATTACATTTAACAACTGCAACTTGGAGAAGATCTTGATGTTGCATATGATGATTAGTCACAAAAATTTGAATCTCCTCACCGTCCATGTAGATTTGTTTGACCGACTCAATTTGTGTGCCAATATTTTCCAATATTAAATGGAGTGGATTGCACACAGTGTCCAAAAAATGTGACTATATGTACCCTCCACTTATGAATCTCTATATGTTGCACAATGCAAACCAAATGTAAAAACTAAAATGGAAACAAATGGCCATAAGCAAATGGAAGATGAAACGCATATTTGGAATGAAGAAGATTTTATGCCAAACCCCCCTCTTGCAACTCAAAAATGAAAACTTTCTTGCTGCTGCTCTTTCTTTTTCTTTTTGCAAAGAATGGTTGAAATGAAGAAGACTTTACCTTTTTAGCCTCCAAATAGGGTTCCATAATTTTTAATTGATATTTCTACCCACGTGGGGTCTGCCCAACAATTAAAAAATAAAAAAATGTTGGACGTTTTTTTGGCTGGGAAAAAGGGGACGCCATTAGGTACCAAGGATGGTCGGGGGATGGCTAGGCCTTCTCCCGGGTACCTAACGGCATCCCCGAGTCCCCTATGTTGCGCAAACCCCTGTTTCGGAAACGTTTCAGTTTTCAAAAAAAAGGATTGGCTTTGGGGACGGGAAATTCCCATCCCCGCATCCTCGGGACGAGAGTGGGGGAAATTTTTCAGGGGACATGTCCCCGTTGAACATAGTAAAAATAACACCCAAAAATACAATATTCAAAATACTTAGAATTGGAAATGTATATCAGATTTGCTAGTGGCCAAAATACATTTAAATTACAATGCTAGCATACCCATTTGCTGCAGTTACAAATTAAGTCTACTATGTGTCTGAAACTAACAAATTGAGCTTTGAAAATGATTTCAATAAGTACAATAAGGAAGCTTTTCCATGTCTAAACTGATTTCATATAATATTGCAACCCTAGCCACCACCTTTGCAATATAAAACAACCCCAAAATTTAGGCGTTCAAGTTTAGGGAGTCCACACCCAGCATAGAGGATGTGCGACCAGCTATAGGAAGGGAACAGCCGGCAGTATGAAGTGAAAAGTCTGCACTAGATCCCTCAATCTATCCTCCTTTTTGCCACAAATCTATCTTATATTTTCTATTCTCAAAATCTGAAGATGCAAACTGAAATCTCAACCAATGAAGCCTAGATGTAGTCTCTGGATGAGACCACCAATAAATCTATTAGAAAGGATCTTTCACCATTGAAGTAGATGTCCTCTGTGAATGTTTTCGTCCTCAGAAAGCCTTAGGTTGAGCAAGTTCAAACCAGCAGAGTCCTATTATCAATTTTGTAAAAACATGAATGAATGAAATGAGCTCTCTCTCTCTCTCTCTCTCTCTCTCTCTCTCTTTATATATATATATATCCTTGTGTCTGCCATGTAGGTGCCGACCCCTAGGAGGTACTTTATTCAATATTTAAAAATAACTCAGATCCCTTGTGCACCCATGTAAAGTTATTTTATTAAAGTAAATAACGTTAAGTTAAATATTTAATTTAACTTTAATATTCTTAATGTTATTTAAGATAATGTATCTGGACAACATAATTTGCACCAAATAACCCAAGGTAGATTCACATTGAACTGACCAAGTCAATGTGTAGATTGTCACTAAATATAGTAAAAATGAAAAAATTGTCTGAAACCCCACCAGAAAGAGCCATAAAGCAATTCTTAACCGATCTTAATGTAACACAAGTTTTTGCCAGATTAGTTGGATTGAACAGTCACGAAACTTCCAAGATTTCCCTAACCCTAACTCTTTAACAAACAGTACCGCTGAATAGGCTAATTGTCATCGCAGCGTCATTGCTTAGGAACTCTTTCTTTTTCATAGTTTGTTTGGGCCTTTTTTAGTGCAAGCTGTCAAGGCAGGCATGCTTCGTTTCCATTTGACGTGTATGTTTTGGGGATGCCCCACTTGAAAAAACGTATGTTGGGGGACATCTCCCAGGTGCTTGGGATGTATCGTCATGGAACACTGATAAATATATTAAAAATGTGGCCAACATCAACACTCCAGATTGTGTTGCCCTCTCAAATTTCATGTTAGTTGGTCATGTCCACCACATAGTTTCACCTTAGATTTATGAATACAAAGTGAACTACCAAATTATGCTACATGTTCTGCCTCAGATCCACATTGCTCCTTACAGGACACAATGACCACCAAGGAGATAGGATGGGATTTTGACTTGATGACCACGTCCAAGAAGTCCAATGACCTGCTCAAGTGGGTGGGCAGCAATGCCATTGTGTTTACCCATAGATTGGATTGTGGGATTTTATAGAAGCTTTGACAGGTCACAGAGCCCAACTTGATTGATGCTTCTCTTCAAATGGTAAGTCCGATGCTCTTCTCGTGTGTTGGTCACAGTGCACACAATCATTGTTCCTTTGAGCTGCACATTAGCTGATCCTCTTAGGGGCCAACTACTCCTAGCTGCTACCCAGCTTGCTCTTGTTGGTTTTCTTGCTTGGTGTCCATTCAAAGTGTGCTTTGTCGCTGTTCATTGATGCCTAAATGCTAACATGCTGCATAGCCACCAGCTCATGAGCAAGATCTCAGCTGTTGCTTTAAATCCTTGGACTGTGTAATCACAGCTTTTTGTTTGCCACTGAAACACTTCCCAATCACTGCCCTCTTTGAATGGTTACCTCCACACTGCTTAGTCATCTTCCAATTGCTGCTTGATTCTTCTAGTGGTGGTTTCTGATATGACTGTGCCCACATACAACTCTTAAGCTCCCTAAAATGTGATTAGATATCTGAGATTCTTCCTTACTTTAGGGTCCTCAAGAAACCTTAATGTTCCTATATAAATAATTTATTTTGGTCAGCACAAGCTCTCTTTGGCTTTAGTTTGCACAGGATTCCTTATGTTGAAAATCTGAACCAGAAAGATATATAAAGCAAGATACAAAAGACACACTCCAATTACCCTAGGAAAAACCCTCTTGGCAGAGGGAAACAACCAGGCCCACAAAACAGTACTTCTTTATTGAGATATAAAATATGCAATACAATGCGTGAGATCTACTGTAGAGATGGTAGTCAATAACACAAATTGTTCATAGAGAAAATCCACATGAAAAGACTCACTGAGACATACAAAGGGAAAACCAGCTCACTGATCGAGCGTATGAATAGATAATCGGATCACTGTGATCGCACTTGAGTTTGGTGGAAATCGGGAGAGAAGACACATCCAAGCCGTGAGCTTAACATAGACGTAGCTCACACATACAAGAGCACACGCGTAGTAAGATAGTCTCAGCTTCAAACGCTGTGTGCACACATAGGATGCATACATGGTAGCATCAATGTTGTATCATGCACAGACCAGACGAATAATAAATGACGCCTGAAACTTCCTTGCTACACATTACAATATGCACTCTCCGTAATAGATGAATAGAACAATACTGAGCGAGAGAGTGTGAATCAAACAAAGCGTCGAGTAAGGTGATGCTTCACCTTGCTTGGCATTACAGCCAGCAAGGTGAAACGTCACTGCTGTGGCTCTTAAGGAAGGCCCGTGCTTAGGAAACGCTCACCAGAGTGGAAGCACGAAGTAACACATTGTGCGGAAATTAAAACACATGATGTTAATGATCCAGCGTGAAGGCATGAAGCAACCCGACAGTTGGTTGAAGGTTACAGCTGACATCAACTACCAGCGACGGTTGAAGCCTGTTATGCGATAGCATAAAAGTAACACAAATACATAGACCGGTAATATGGTTAAAGTCTTTGTCGCTGCTACCAAAGTTCAACACTCCCTCTTAGTGAGAGAGAGACTTCCGGAGAAGTTTACCTGAACAAATGCACTCAGCTGCAAAGAAACAACATCAGTAAATAATCTCAATGTTCATCGAAAATCAGTTATCTTTAACCAAAGAAGTTCACCATAGCTAATCCTAGAGGGTGAAGGAATGATAATGACAAAACTTTCATTATAACATAGAATCACAACAAAATGTTCAACTTGATCTTTCAAAGATCATAACAAAATTTTAGAGTTCACATAAGTGACTCCCACCATGGCTGCTTCCAGAGGGTGGGTCAAGGACTTTCACCTCAAACTTCTCCTTGAGAAGAATGTATTATCACCTTGCCTACTCGCAAAGGGTGACTCCACCATACCTACTCGTAGAGGGTGGATCAAGGGCTTTCACCTCAAACTTCTCCTAGAGAAGAATGCATTAACCACCTTGCCTAGACGCAGAGGGTGGGTCAAGGGCTTTCACCTCAAACTTCTCCCAGAGAAGAATGCATATAAGAAATGGAGCACTCCGCCTGAGGTGCCTTTTTAGCAAGAGCTTTATTTTCCACTAAACCAAGCTGTTCTCGAAAGTAACAAAACTTCACCCTTGGAAGTGGCTTGGTGAGGATGTCTGCAGTTTGTTCTTCAGTAGGAATGTATTTCAGTTCAACTGCATTTCTTTGTACCACGTCTCTCAAGTAGTGAAACTTGATTTCCACACGTTTGGACCTGTCATGGAACACTAGATTGACTAAAAACTTTATGCAGCTTTGGTTATCACACATGATAACAGAAGGCTCAAGAGGCTGTCCAAACAATCCTCCAAGCAATTTGCGAAGCCATACGACTTCTTTGTCAGCCATACATGCTGCCACATATTCTGCCTCAACCATGCTTTGAGCTACACAAGACTGTTTCCTGCTGCTCCAGGAAATCACAGCGGAACCAAGATTGAAACAGCTACCTGAAGTGCTCTTCCTATCAGACACACAACCTGCCCAATCCGAATCAGAGAATCCCTGCAACTTCAGCTTGGTGCAAGAAGAATACTTGAGTCCATATCCAATGGTGCCATGAACATATCTCAATGCATGTTTGGCTGCCATATGATGAATGTGTCTTGGCTCAAACATAAATTGACTTAATGTATTGACAGCGAAACATATGTCAGGTCTTGTGTTGACCAAGTACATTAAGGAACCAATGAGTTGACTATACATGGAAGGATCAACCAAATCTGAATTAATTGAATTATCATGAAGCCTCTTCAAATTCACTTCCATAGGAGTTGCCATGGATTTACAATCCAACATACCAATCCTTTTTAGAATATCAATAGCGTATTTCCTTTGACTTAGGATGATGCCATCTGAGTTTTGCCATACTTCAAGGCCAAGGAAATAGTGCAGCATGCCAAGGTCTTTCATTTCAAATTCTGAAGTTAGCTCCTTCTTACACATGATGATGAGATCATCACTGCCTGTGAGAAACAAGTCATCTACATATATAACCAAGATCAGAATTTTATCATCCTGAAGTTTTCAGTATAGATTAGGATCAACAACATTCTTTTGAAAGCCTAAACCCAAAAGATTCTATCTATTCTCTCATACCAAGCACGTGATGCTTGTTTGAGTCCATACCAAGCTCTTTTCAACTTACACACATGAGATGCTCTGTTATGGATGATGAAACCTTCTGGTTGTTGCAAGTAGACTTCCTCTTCAATGACTCCATTCAGGAATGCTGTTTTCACATCCATTTGGTGGAGTTTCCAGCCTTTAATTGCAGCTATGGCAATGATGGTTCTGATGGAGGTGTAGCGAGCCACTGGTGCAAATGTCTCATCATAGTCAACACCTTCCTTTTGGGAAAAGCCTCTAGCCACAAATCGTGTTTTGTATTTGTCTATGCTCCCATCAACTGTATGTTTGATCTTAAATAACCATTTAGATGAGACAACTGATTTGTTTTGAGGCCTAGGGACAATGTCCCATACGTCATTCTGAATTATGGACTTGTATTCCTCCACTATAGCATCTCTCCACACTTGATGCTTGGAGGCCTCCTCAACATTAGGAGGTTCAGATGAAATAATGTGACTCATCAACTCAACATAACCAGCAAACTTGTGAGATCGTTTGCTTTCTCTGAAAGTCCCTCGTGGGGCTGCGAAAGGTGTAGCTTCTTCCACAATGTTTCTAGCCCATAGGGGTCTCTTCTTATTGGTGGAAGAAGAGTGGGGACCTGTGGGATCAACTGGTGTAGGAAGTGGAGCAGGATCAACAAGGTCTTCACACTCCTCAACCTCTAAAGGAGAGTTCGGATCAGCTATGGTGGAATCTTGAGGGAGTTCAAGATCTTCCTCATTAATCACAATGTCAGATTCCTTGGGAAGATTGCAAGCCATGCCTTCATCAAAGATGACATCTCTACTGATCTCAATCTGCCTTTGACCAGGTACATAAATTTTGAAAGCTTTAGAAGAGTCACTGTAGCCAACAAAGAATCCTTTCTTGCCTGAAGGTTCCAATTTGGATCTTTTCTCTTTTGGAATGTGAATCACTACTGGGCAGCCAAAAATTCTGAAGAAACTAACATTTGGCTTTGATCCTGAGAAGGCCTGTTCAGGAGACATGTTACCAAGAATCTGATGAGGGCTGCGATTCTGAATAAAGACAGCTGTGCTGCAAGCTTCAGCCCACAAGAGCATAGGAACATTCTGATCATGAATCATTGCTTTCGTTGCTTCAACAATGGTCCTGTTCTTCCTTTCAGCCACACCATTTTGTTGAGGGTTATAGGAAACGCAAAGCTCCCTCTTGATCCCAGCATCAACACAAAAACTATGAAAGAGTCCAGATACAAATTTCCCACCATTATCAGATCTCAAGGTCTTGATCCTTTTCTCAGTGGAATTTTTAACCAAGGCCTTGAATGTTTCATCTGATTCTTTTGACTTAAGAAAGTAGATCCAACACTTGCGAGAGAAATCATCAATGAAAGTAATGTAATACCAAAAACCGCTAAGGGATGCAACAGACATGGGGCCACATAAATCTGAATGAATTAAATCTAAAATACCTTCAGCTCTAGATTCACTGTTATGAAATGTACTTTTAGTATTCTTACCTAGAGCGCATCCTTTGCAGATACCTTCATGATTCTTCTTCAGCTTAGGGAGACCAATGACAGCCTTCTCCATAGATGCCAAGGTTCTGAAATTTAAGTGTCCAAATCTCTTGTGCCAAAGCATGTTTGGATTTGAGGAACAAAGAGAAAGAGCCTGAATAGGGCGGGCTGAAAGTTTGTAGAGGCTGTCATGACGAACTCCTATCTCATGAGCTGAAAGGAAATTAGAGTTCTTCCAAGCCAGGACTTTACCATCAATGAAGGATACATGATATCCTTTGTCTTCAAGAGTTGAAATAGAAATCAGGATTCTCTTAATGCCAGGAACAAATAGAAGATCACTTAGATGCAGAGGAGTGCCTGAATCAAGTTGGAAAGAAGTGGAGCTAGCCCCTTTCACTGAATAACTAGCGTCATCTCCAATGATCACTTGCAGGTGAGAATCCTTTTCACTAAGGTTGAAAAGGTGATCACGATAACTGATGATGTGACGTGAAGCTCCCCTATCAATCAGCCAGGTGTCACTGTTGGTAGGAATGTTGCTGGATAAGGCAGAGATGAAACTAAAATCCTCAGGTTCATTACATGATTCTCTCTTGGGAGAAGAGTCTTCAACACGTGCAGTGGAGGCTTGAGGCTTCTGCCTTAAGGTGCAATCCCTAGCATAGTGGCTGAATTTGTCACATCTGAAGCATTGAACTTTTGAGATGTCAACCTTATTTCTTTTGTGGGAAGAATTTGGATGAGAGTTGTGATTCCTAGATCGCTTGAAGTGTGGTTTCTTTCCTCTTCCTTTAGAGGTGTGGGCTGCCAGCACTTGATCATCTTCATGATGACTTTTGCGACCATTTCTTCTAGCCTCAAGTCTGCATTCTTCTTGAATGCAGTCAGCTCTTAATCTATCAAATTTAGGGAGATCGTCATGTCCACTGATGCCTTGAATAAATGATTCCCAAGAGTGAGGGAGACCATTCATAGAAAGCATAACTAAGTCTTTGTCAGGAATGGAGTCACCAATGGTACTAAGCTGGTCCCTGAGTTTTGAGATTTTCATGAAGTAGGATATGACTGATTCTCCTCGAGCCATCTTGATGTGAAGGATCTGACGTCTCAAGGCCAAAGCTTTGTTGGTATTGTTAAACTCGTAAAGATCTTTCAAGGTCTGAAACATCACACTTGCTGTAGACAAGTTGGAAATTATGGGGACAAGATGATCCTTCACAGAATGTTCTTTTTCCACAGTGCTTTCTCAGCATCATTAGCAGGTTCTTTCGGATCAGAATTTATGTAAGCAAGAAGATCATTTTCCTCTAGAGCGATCAGGATCCTAAACTTCCAGGAAGAGAAGTTGGAAGAACCGTCAAGTTTGTCCTCGACCTTTAAACCGTTGACCATGATGGAGCAAGGAGGATGAAGTGATGTGAAAGAGGTCTTTCTGATTTTGGATCAAAAGCTTAGACTGGCTTTGATACCATGTTGAAAATCTGAACCAGAAAGATATATAAAGCAAGATACAAAAGACACTCCAATTACCTTGGGAAAAACCCTCTTGGCAGAGGGAAACAACCCAGCCCACAAAACATTACTTCTATATTGAGATATAAAATATGCAATACAATGTGTGAGATCTACCGTAGAGATGGTAGTCAATAACACAAATTGTTCATAGAGAAAATCCACATGAAAAGACTCACTGAGACATACAAAGGGAAAACCGGCTCACTGATTGAGCGTATGAATGGATAATCGGATCACTGTGATCACACTTGAGTCTGGTGGAAATTGGGAGAGAAGACACATCCAAGCCGTGAACTTAACATAGACGTAGCTCACACATACAAGAGCACACGCGTAGTAAGACAGTCTCAGCTTCAAACGCTGTGTGCACACACAGGATGCATACGTGGTAGCATCAATGTTGTATCATGCACAGACCAGACGAATAATAAATCACACCTGAAACTTCCTTGCTACACATTACAATATTCACTCATCCATAATAGATGAATAGAACAATACCGAGCAAGAGTGTGAATCAAACAAAGCATCGAGTAAGGTGACGCTTCACCTTGCTTGGCGTTACAGCCAGCAAGGTGAAACGTCACCGCTGTGGCCATTAAGGAAGGCCCGTGCTTAGGAAACACTCGCCAGAGTGGAAGCACGAAGTAACACACCGTGCGGGAATTAAAACACATGACATTAATGATCCAGCGCGAAGGCATGAAGCAACCCGACAGTTGGTTGAAGGTTACAGCTGACATCAACTACCAGTGACGGTTGAAGCCTGTTATGCGATAGCATAAAAGTAACACAAATACATAGACTGGTAATATGGTTAAAGTCTCTATCACTGCTACCAAAGTTCAACACCTTAGACCCACTGTGAACTTGTCTTTTAAACCATTGATTTGGTGAATAATTGTCATCTCTTTTAGTTTTTTAGAAAATCCAATTGATAGCAAAATAGCCTGGCTTAACCAAACTTCCCTTGTGTGCAGAAATGCCTTTGCAACAACCTTTTTTGGACAATAACATTAGATTAAATGCTAAAGGCTCTGCCACTCTGCAACCATGATACAGTTCAAGCACAATATTCTATCATAAATAAGGAAATATTCCAATGCTGCAATGTATATTGCAAACATTGAAGAATTGATCGAGGAATCTCCCAAGAATTCCAATATCATAACATATATTATAAGAGTGGATATAACGATTGTATAACAAATGTGTGGGACTTAATATAGGTATGCATACAATTGATGCTGTGCAATAAGATCTGCACATTGTATTAGATCCCACTGTTCACCATGAATTACAGATATACAAATTATCTGATAAGAGGGATTTACATCCACTCAAACAATTGATTGTTTTGGGAGATTCCTATATCACAACATATGTTATAAGAGAGTGCATATAATGATTGTATAACAAATGTGTTGGGACTTAATATAGGCATCCATGCAATTGATGCTGTGCAATAAGATCTGCACATTGTAATATATCCCACTGTTCACCATGAATTACAGATATACAAATTGTCTGATAAGAGGGATTTACATCCCACTCAAACAATCGATTGTTTTTGATTACGGAACAAATAGGTTTTGAAGGGACTCAAACAATTGATTGTTGCTCTACCAAGTGTCACAACAATATTCATTCAGTATTTGATTTGTTAACAAACAAACACTAAGATGTAATACTCTAAACTACTTAAGTTATTAATGATGTTCAATGAGTATCTATAATATTTACCATGGTTGAAAATTTCGCTAAAAAATCGTCAATATCGCGAGTCACTTCTGCAAACAATATTATTGCTCAATGACTTGGCCCCGAGTTTTTCAAAATAGTGCAGTGATTTTTTTGCAGAAAAATTGCGAAGTTGTGCGATATTCTGAGATTAAAATTGGCAGTAAATTTTTTTTACCCTGGATTTGCTAAAAAAACCTCCTGACATGATTAAAAAATGGTTTGTTCTGAACGTGGTTTGTTGCCCTAGATGCCCTCAAAATCTCTTCTGAGCTTCTCTGACTTTTTCGTTTTCCTTTCTCCATCATTTTTGTTTCTTCGTCTCTTTCATTTTTGTTTCTCAAAATATTGTCATATCATTATTAGAATTAAACAAACTTCATCAATAATATTATAATTTATATTTGATTTTTTCATTAATTTAAAATTATTCATTCATCTATTTTATGAATGGTTATTGTGCGAATTAAATTTTCATCAATAATATTATAGTTTATATTTAATTTTTTATTAATTTTAAAATAATTTATTCAACTATCTTATTAGTGGTTATTGTGTGAATTATTTTTTCTTTTCAATATTATAGTTATTTCATATATTAATTAAAATTTTTATGTCTTCAAATATCATTAATTTAAAAATTCTGTCATTGAAATAGTATTAATTTGGCGAAATGGGAGCATTTCATTCATACTATGGTGAGATGACAAACTCATTATTATGCAACATGGTTGTAATTGTAAATAATAAATATATTATTTTGTGATTGGCATGTGTCTATATTTTAAGCATTAGCTAGACAAGGTTGAAAAGAACTTAAATTCATTTACAAGTTTAGTGCATGTGTGTATGTTTTAAGGATATTTTTAAAAACTTGTATATTGCCGATTTTTACCCCAAGTTTTTTATGAGTCCCGAGTTTTTGAAAATTTTGGGTCAGCCGAGCTATTGCCGAGTCTGAGTTTTTCAACTATGATATTTACAGATAAGTCTTTTGGACATTTGTTGTTAACTTCTCAGTTACCGGATTCCCTCCCCGCACCCTGGATGCGGATGCTGGTGCATCTGGAGGCGGAGGTGGAGGTGGATGCCCCCTGGAGGCACCCAGGAAGCGCATCACAGGGCTGTGGATGCCCTGTGGATGCAGATTCAAAGTTGAGAACCCCTACAACTAAACCTTACGCTCAACCAGTTTGCTTCCATTGGCAGAGAGATAATTGACAAGATATTAACCAGTATTTGATTTAGAATATGCTTGGATGCCCCCTGGAGGCGCCCAGGAAGCGCATCAACAGCTGCACTCTATATGAGGAGGTCGAAGTTATTCGAGTCCTTTGTTATTGTGATAAACTATTATTTATTTATATAAGTATTTAAATAAACTATCAAACCAGTTAACTAAACTATATATGACAGATATAAATACGATTTTTTTTTCAGAATATTAAACTGTCATAACTTTTATGTTAATAATATTAAACTATATTATTAAAAATCAAGAACATATTTAGATATAGTTTACATTTTATAAATGTATCAATCTTTTTATAATTATTTCAAATCCATTTAGTAATGCTAAATTACTTTGATAATTTAGATATTTAGTGAACTATCAATTGGCATTTAATATTTATCTTGATCAATGATGAAGTATCATACTATCAAATGATTTAATTCTGTATATTCTTTGCATTTCTTTGCATATATATATATGCACCCAAACGCATCCAAACCCCCTAAAATTTTTTTTCATGCATCCGCGCACTCGATTCTCGTACCTGCACCCGCACCCGAATCGGCAACTTAGGTTAACTTTTGTGTTGGGTAATGCATAGGGACCATTATTGAAGAACATATTGTTCCATTGATACTATTTGTGTAAGTAATGCTAATCTATTGCGATTGTGATATGTATAGAGGTCTTTAGTTTCTAAATAGATTATTCACTCTGCTTTGCAGCTTTATAATAAGAGAAATTATGATTACAAAGCTGTCAGGAGATGGACTACGCATAGGAAGATAGGATACAACCTTATTGATTGCGACAAGGTAATATTGCAATAATGATTTTGCTCATTTTTGGTTTTGTTGCAGCAATATTTGATTGTTTGATGTTACTGGCCTATTTGAGGCAGATATTTGTACCTATCCATAAGGAAATACACTGGTGTTTGGCAATCATTGATATAAGGGCAAAGAAGTTCCAATATCTGGATTCACTCAAAGGAACTGATGCATGTGTGTTGGAAGTTTTGGTAAATGATTATCTGTTTCTCCCCTTTTCATTCAACCGTTTTCCTTACTTTTTTAATTTCAAGTGGTTTGGGGTGATGGGGAATGTGATGGGGATGGCTATATATGAATTAATGGGGAAATGCCATTGATTTTTGTATCCATTTTCAGGCAAAATATATTGTAGATGAGGCAAAGGATAAATCAGACAAGGATCTAGATGTAAGTGATTGGGAGCAAGAATTTGTGGAAGATCTTCCAGGGCAGAAAAATGGGTATGTCAGGATTGATTTTCAAGAATTTCTATCAGTTTTTCCCCTGCTCTATGCATTCCTCTTTGTTCAGGGATGCTGATTTAGTTTATTAGTGGAGCTTATTACTGTTGACATGATCTGATTCCTTCAGTGCTTTTTGATGATCTCTTTTATAGTCATAGTAAGGTCGAGATTTTTGCATAGAAAGTGCACCAAAAAATTCATGGTTTTGCTGAAATTTTAGTTGATAGTATAGCTTTAGTGTTTTTAGGCCATTGGAATTGATCTTTCAAGACATTTGAAAATTGATATTACTTTCCAAATGGCACTTCTCTTAGAAGGAAAACTCATGCATTTTTCTGTGGTTTATGAATTGTCTGTGCTATTTTCCTTTTTAATTGTCATTCCAACAATTTTAGTGGTAATTCTAGACAGATTCTTTGTGCATTCCTTTATCATCAGATTCCTTTAATGATAGACTCTGGAAAGTAATGAACGTTGTTTTTTGTTGATTGATTGACTATAGTAATCAATTTGTCTACCTTTTTGACAGGTGGGATTGTGGTGTATTTATGATCAAATATGCTGATTTTCATAGTCAGGATTTACCCCTTCGTTTTTCTCAGGTAAAAAACTGTAAGATCTCTAGTTTATTTAATATTTGGAACAAGTTAATGGAGATTTCTACATGATATTCCTCTTGATTTGAGATAATGAAATATTGCAGGCAAACATGCCCTACTTTCGTAAGAGGACTGCAAAGGAGATCTTGGGACTTAGGGCAGAATAAATAATCCATTTCCAAAGATTGGTTTATTGAAGCTGTTTTGCTACTAAGTGGTTATATATTCCTATAGCTACTTGGTAGTATGGTATTAATTTCCTTGCAGGTTGACCACATTTATGACATCAGTTTAGCACCAGTTTTTGGGAGATTCAAGATATATATCATAATCAGAATGTCAATGTTGCGTTTCTCAGCACACGGCATATCAATCTAAATTTAATGCCTGCAGTATTACTGTTGTCTTCTAAATGGCACAGGGAAATTTAGTGCAGAGCTCAGTCATGTTATTTCTAGGATAACATAGTGCTAATAGTAAAGCTGCCAATTTAGAAATTTCTTTTCTGTAATCAAGGCTCCATTTCTTGTAACAATTATTGTGGATTTGGTTTCTTTACGCTTGCAGCAGGATGTCTGTTTGCTTTTTTGTCTTGTCAACAAATTATTGGACAGTTTATTAGTTTTATGCTCAGAGAGAAGCACATATAGAGTTATTCTCACCTTAATGCCTAATTGGATGAAGCTATACAGTTGAATAGTTATGTATATATGAGGAGCAAATCATGCATGGAGGAATGCAACATTTTGTATATGCGAGAGCATGCACCTGAAGAAACATCTTAAAAATTACTGTAAGTTGATAATGCAGCTTATTTGAGCGATTACATACTTTATGAAACAAAATTTCAACTAGATTCATAATGCTAAGTATAAGCATCATCATAATGTTTTATGGAAAAACCATTTGATGTACAAGCTACGCAACTACGCGCTTCTGCTTCTCCTGCAGGAACATGATTTGAGTTTCAATTATGCAGGGATCTGGAAGACCAATGGAGAAAGATTTTGCTTAACACAAGTTAAAAATGTTATTTTCTACAAAACAATAGGCCTCTCTGAATAAACAAGATTAAGACTTACGTTCATGATAATCCCTAAGCATCTCATATTTTCAATCATATCAGTGTTCATTTGACACCAATATTGTCAGTAACTTTTCGGATGAGGTAGTGTTAGCATTCATTCACAGGTCTTTATAGTTTTCTAGTGTGTATTTAGTGCAGATTTCTTTCCAAAAAAATGCATCACTAGTATGCTCTAATTTATGTATCTTAACCATTTGGCACACATTCCTGTGAGTGTACTTGGCTGCATATACACTAAAGTATGTTATTGATCTTCAGTGATCTGTATGCTATTTTTTTATGAACTGCAAAAACATTGGAGATAGTCTCGTAGCATTCACCAACTTGGATATGCTTGTGCCGACCCTACAAACACCTTCAGATCATTGTATATTGTGCACCCTACTAATGACAATTTCTTATGTAAATGTAAAGCAAAACATGAAACGCAGATATAATAAGTCAGAGAGCACACCCAATGATTGAGACAACATGTTTACTTTGGAGAAACCTTGAAGGGACGATAACTCCCACAAAAGTGAGCATCTCAATCAGATATAGATGTGGACATTGCATCATAGGCTACAAATGGCTATGCCAACATTTACACCTCAAAAATTGCTGCATTGTACCTCCAACATTATGACACCTCTGCTTCAATGCTTACAATGGTCATTATGAGAGCTAATCTGTCTTAACTATGTTTTTGCTATAAAAATATATACCTCTTGTATAAACTAATGGATGCCATAAATGGAAGATCAAATGTGGAAAGGAGATTGAAATGTTAAGAACTTGTAACATCGTACTCATTTCATGCAATGTGGGGAATTCACTGCTTCTAGATGGTGGGTATTTTGAAATTGCTAAGGTTGAGACAATTGCTGTGGTTAATGACATTTTTGTTGCATGCTACAAATTGATGATTTTGCAAAACATGTTACTTCATTTGGTCATTTGTACATATGTTTCAAGGCACACCCTTGAAATGCACAATGGAATGGGTTGTTCATATGAGAGCAATGGGTGAGTATATAAAACACTTTCCATCCAAGACATTAAAAACACAACCAATGTGGGATAAAGTGAAAAAATCCTTAAGTAAATTTAAATTAGTGTGAAGAGAGCTATAATGGAGAACTTGCTAAAAAGAATTAGATAGCTAAAAAAACCTATTCACACTAATACCTTCTCTTAAGTGCAACTTAGTGGAAAATGTACACTAAAGATGGGCATTGACAACTAAGCTTGATGAGGTGCCCATGTATCCCCCAAAGAGGTGAGGCCCCCTTAAGGCAAAAGAGGAGCCCCCCTATAGATGAAGAGAGAACATCCCCCCAAAGAGAATAAAGAGGACTAAGAAGGCCCCTCCAAAGTGGTAGCTACTTGAATGAAATTGGATGCAGAAGATGGTCCACAATTGTTGAACAACATTCCTCCCTTTAGGAAGAAACAATACCAAAGGTGTATGCGTGAGATCTCCCCTTTCATGAAATGAATACACATGAAGAAAGTTTGAAATGAGCGATGTCTCTGAAATGTGCTCAATTGTTTTCATGTGGATGCTAAAAGTTGTCATAATCAAATCAGGTTTTCTAGGCCACACTGTTGAAGATGACAATCAAGAATCTCTTAGAAACTGATGCTGAACATAATCCAAAGACTCAAGTATCTCCTTTGAAGACAAAGATGCCTTCTTGAAATGTTTTTGATTAAAAGTCAACAACCTAACAAGGGCGGTGACCTTTACACAACCTTAACATGAAGGCATCAAAGAGGACAATACATTAGTAGGGGTGTTGACTTTTATAAGTAGAGGCCATCAACAACTCACTAATAACACACCAACAGTAAAGGTGCTAACAAATAACAAATACACAATATAAATAGTACACTAGCATAAAGGCTAGTAGCCCCCCTCAAGTGTGCCAGGGCAACTCACTCACCACATGTGGAGAAGAATGCAAGTTTAAAGAACTATTTTTCCTATGTTGTAAGACATTGTTTAGGCGATGCCATCCTTACGATCCCCACTACAAGGGGGAGTAGCTAATGAAACTCTATTTGGACAACTGTCAGTGCAAGGAGTAGAGTGCTAAGATTAGAGGAAAGCAGAAGCAATAGGCGAAGAAGGGTCGTCATGTCTAGAGAGGGCCGCACCTCTAGGAGCAGAAGTGGTATTCTCATGGACGACCTAATTTGTAGTAGGAGCATCACCCAAATTTGCAACATTACCCATATTTGTAGCAAGAGGTTCATCCTCATCGTCAGCCTGCGACTCTTCGTTAGAAGATGAATTAGAAGCCGAGTGTAATGTCCTTGCCAGGGAACACAAGGAATCAAGTCTTATGACCTAAAATTGCAACTAACAAATTTTTTTTCTAACATTACATCATTAATACATCCACATTTACATTGCTAAAGGGTTCCCTTAATGAATTCATTTACTAACATATTAACATTACTTATCCAAATTGAATTTCATTTCTTTTCTTTACTTTCACATTTTAGAGTTTAAGAGATAGGGTAAGAAAGTAACATTTCATTTACAATTATATTCCTTACTTCATAAACCAATTTCATTTCTCTTTTCTACACATTGAAATAGCTATTCTTACAATTTACATTTTAACCTTAGCATAATAAACATTTCCTTTCATTGCAACTAAGGAGAGATAGAGAAGATAATTCCACATTTGTACTTTACATTTCAACTTTGGATCTTTCAAATAATATCCCTTGAAATAAACCCCTAGATCTATCTCTCCCGATTACATTGCTTTGCTTTTCAAATACATTTTTCTGATAATGAATCTCATTACAATAGTATGTACAAAAATGGCCCGAAGGCATTACAACATATCTTTACATCCTCATTTTCAATAACAATGATACAAAATAGAAAGATCTTCATTAATGCATAAAATTGAACGCATCCAAGTTATGAACCACAAACAAGACCTTGAAAGATTTTTGCCACCCAACCATGTGAAACTGGTGAAGTTCCACCCTCTGTGCTAGGAGATAGAACCAAGATACTCACAAGGCCCTAAGCATCCTAAGGTTTCACCAAACCCTAACTGAAGCAAATACATAACATAACAACATATCGCTTTACTAATCACAAGGGTTAGGTTTCTAGCATACCCTCTAGGTGAGCGTCATCACATATATTTTGGGCCCCTCACTGGCAACCATGTAACCCTAGTACCCCCTTTCTGAATAGGGATCCTCCCTAACAGTTACTTATGATCCCGGTACACCAACAAGACTATGTGGTCTTTATTATGTTTTCTTTCATTATCTTTTGTTTCCCCCCTTTCCCAAATTCATTAATAGGTTATCACTTTTTACTAACCCACCCATTGGATCATCTCACAACCATTTTAGGGTTCCAACACCTATGGTGAGCCACTCACCTAGGGTACCTAGTCCCCTACCCTCACACACAATCCAAGAACCATCAAGTACTTCAAAAAAGATCCAACTTGCAGGTTTAGGGAACCCTCGGTGCACACAAGCCACCCAACCGAGTCCCAGCCTCATAATATGGATTCAAACATAAGCCAAGTATTGAAATCACATAAGTAACATCTTATAATGCCAACTAAACCATGTATAGACATTCATAAGTGATACCAAATGTTGTCCAATCACAGGGAACATATAACTAAGGTTCTAAGCCCAATTTTTGCAAATTTTGAGCCCTTAAAACCCTAAAAAACCCCATACGGCAATACATAACTACCCATACGACATTCCAGTACTAGTCGTATGATATTTGACCAAGTGTCATAAGGGTATGTGTATATAGTCGTACGACATTGCATGATGCATTATCAAAACTTAATTCAAAATTTCTCTAAAAGGCCAAAAACTGACTTTTTTTAGGCATGTAGAGTGCTTGGGAAAGGTTCCATGATGTCAACTTGATGCAAGGACCTCAGTACCACATCCATGACACATTCTCAACACTACCTAAGCCTCAGACAAGATAAATCAAACGTAAAACAATCATTCACAAAGAACCCTGCAAGAGCAATAAAGAAGGAAAAGGACCACATCTCATTCCTAAACCTTCCTGACTCTTCCTATTTCTTACTAAACTTCCCTAATTCATTCCATAACAATGAAATAGACCCTCCCATATGATCACAAGCATTCCTAACTTCCCAAGAAGATTTCATAATACCAAAAACCATAAAAACATACATAATCTACTTCCCAGAAACACATAGAAATACACATAAGACAAAACATTTACATTTCCTTTTTAATTCACAATAAGCTATCACATATCAATCCAATAATATAGCATTTATGTAAACAAACACACATACACACACACACACACACACAAGAGAATTGGAGAATGCATCCCAGTTTAGACTCTACCTGGGGTTTTGCAAAGAATTCTCTTCTCTTGGCTGGAGACTCTCTGCAAATCTTCAAGCCTTGAGTAGATAGCCTCTTGGAAAGTTTCCTCTGGCAATCACTCTCCAAGAAATCCACACACACTTTCCCACCAAACCAGCACACTCTCAATCTCTCAGAAAACTACAAATAAACTTTTGAAAAAATCAATGCAGGAACTCCAAAAATCTTCCAAAAACTCTAACTCTTCCTCACTCCCCAAAATACAAATATTTACCCTTCAACTATGTGGTTGGAGGAGTTGCTTTACGGGAAGCAACTTCTCCAACTTCCATAGTTGGTTGGAAGACAAAACAAATCATTCTCGTAAATGACTTAACAAAGTTTTAATAAATTTAATTAAAATAGCTCAAAAGAAAACCATAACAAGAAAACTAAACAAATAACTCTCAAGGAAAACACATAGCACACACAGAGACCAACTAGTCTAACTTCTAGGAGGTCTCAAGTTCAACTCCCTCCTAGATAGCTAGTTTTACTACAAAGAACATTTACTTTTATTATTACTATTATAATATCATTTTCACTCTTTATTTAATGCATTTATTAATATACTTTATTTAATTATAAAGAAAATACCATTTACACATTCAATAAAAATATACAAATAATATTATTTATATAAGCATGGGTATATGCGTGTGCACCCACATATACACATACCTATATAACATACGATCAATTATAAAATAAATATAGAATAAATATTATCATATAAACAAGGTTAATTCTAACTTATAACATAATCTCAAAACAACATCAAATGAGAAGACCACAACATAAACTACATTCTAATTTCCTAACTAGGGCAACTTCCTAAACAAAATTATAAGTCCATGGGTAACTTCGAGAGTAGCTTGGTTAAATCTCCACACAACAACAGTTCAAGGATTTCGAAGGCACGCTCAGACCTGTGTAGCCAAGTGGAGACGATGCCTTGTACCTGCATCTTGCATCACCAATCGACATGCATATACATATATATAAACAAATAGTGGCAAACAAGGAGGGAGAGTGCGACATCATGTGGACCTACCGTAGGAGTAACTCCGATTGCCCCTCATCATCCTACACTCACATCAACTAGTAAACATTAAATCATAATGGGGTCAGCAGGGTTAGATCATGATATAAACATCATAACATAAATCAATGTAAAGCATTTCACTGATAGTTCATTTCTAACCATTCATCATTAAATGCTAACTCATTTAATATTTTTCAAATAAATTGTAGTAACCAAATATATAGCTATGCTCAAATGTTTCATTAAATGGTAACTAAACAATAATCATAATCCATCATATAATCCAAAGTGTCAAAGCAATAGTCCTGTTAGTCTAACATAGGAAGGTGTTAGGGTGGGCATTACACCGAGATACTCAATTGTTCTTTGCTAGTGCCTTTCCACCAAGTGACATTGCCTTTACGTTGCAAGAGAGGACAATCAGTTGCCAAGTGGCTAGTAGAGAAATATTGACAATATTGAAAAGAGATGCCCTCATAATTTACCGCTCTAGTCAATGACCTATCTGGCACTGTGAGAACTACATTTTTAGGGAGAGGTGTGGAGATATCAATGTCCACCAAAATATGTGTAAAGGTAGAGAGACCCATAGTTGTCGTAGTCTCATCCACATTTATGAAGTGACCAATAGAGTTGCTAATAGCCTCAAAACAAGAGTTCTTCCAAAAGCGAAGGGGAAGATAGGGGTGCTGAACCCACATTGGACACATGCTAAGTGATTTAGTAAGAGGATTAAAGGAAATTTCCCAAGGTTTGGTTGAGAGAGAGTGGATCCCCCAAACCCACGACTTGCTTAACACCAAATCCCATTCTTTAGAAGTATAAAGAGAAATAAAAAATGCCTTTGCACAATGGAAAAGCTTAATATTACCAGGGACCAAAGGTCTCCACAAATTTGTCACCCAATGATGGAGATTTGGAAGAGAAGGTAAAAAACTAGCGAATTTGCAAACCGACCCACAACATTGGTATAAATCCACATTTTACACCACATTTGGACCACACACCACCATAGGGGATATCTTGGCACAAAGAAGGGGTTATGATTTCTTCTTTGAAGGTGCAAATTTGGCAATGTGACAAAAAATATGTCCACCAACAATAGTAAACCTAGCACCAGGTCTCTGAGAGGGGTTCCCTGTAGACACTGCAGAAGAAAACCTACATCCAACATTGTTAGGAATATCATCATAGCGAAAAGTGGGGTAGCATCCAACTCACCTAGCCTAGAAAGCCTCAAGGTAGGTGGATTTGAACCAACACCATGTGTTTCTTCACTACCAATAGTCACCACTCCTCCCACCGTAGGATAGGCAACATGGTGCAGAACAAGAGTCAACCCAGAGAGAGTCATTAGAAAACTGAAGGAAGCCATTGGCAAATCAGAGATTTCTATTGAAGAAATTTGAAAAATCTTCATCTTGCTTGTTTTACCTCCTTGAAATCTTGTGTCAATGGATCTAGACTTATCAAATTGTGAGGAATGATCATGTAGTAAGCAAAGAAGAGGGTCAGAATGTCCCATTACAGCAACTAAAGAAGAATCATCCTCATCCTCATCAAAGAGATGTATGGAATCAATACTGTCTCCCAAATCAGTAATATGAGATTCCACAAATAAGTTTGAAATACCTATCAATAATTCATCTCACAAATCCATATATGGAAAACAATATATATCTTGCTATAAAGAATCACTTGAATCTTTCAATGAAACAATGATAAACTTTGAAGAAGCAACAATAGAACGAGTATTAACAAACATATTATTCCAAAAAGGATGTGTCCAGATAAGATGAGGCAACATAAGTCCCATTATTATCAACAAAAGTCTGGTCATCTAAGGAAACATCACTTTTAGATTAAGATCTAATGTCTCCATAGAATTGGTCAATAATGCTGCAAGCATTAAAATGACACTCAATGTGCTCTATATGATGTAGGGCCTCCTAAAAAATAGTAAGAAATTTAGTCCATAGACCATGTCATTATTGTCAAACTATGCATTCTTCTGTTCATAGTTACTTGGCTCTTAAACAAGTGGAAGGAGACATGGCAATAGATCTTGCTCAAGGCAGTGATTTTTTATCCTTTTTTTTCCAGGAAAAATAGTTCTCTGATGTTAGCTTGACAATAGAAGAATGAAATAATTATCAAGAGACATGATTATCCTCCTCATTAATGGAACTTTATCTTAGTTCGTGAATACACAAAAGATAAGAGAAACCAATACACCAATACAATCCCATCCTTTCACTAGTGTCAAAAATCCCCTTGTCTACCGAGCCCCCCTCCCCTGCCACCCAAATTTTACAATGTTGACACTTTATAGCATAACATGATTAGCAAATATTTTCGTAAATTACAATAGTGTTATGGCCCACAAAAGCAAAAAATAAACACAAAATCTAGAAAAATAACCTATGTATCTCTACTTAGCACCAAATTGAGCATGCACTATTTATAAAAAATAACAAAAACTAATCAAGCTTAACATGGATGGAAAGTACTAATCTTAATCTTTCCAATGATATCTTGTTCACCAAAATCCAAGACAAAAGTTATGAATTTTCAAAAAATTAAATTTAGTCTCCCAGAACAACCTCTAGCCTAAAAATTATACTTCCAATTTGATTTCTATAAAAGCCATTCACTAAATGAAAGAGATAAGAAAAACCCATAAATATTTTTGGGCTACAAACAATATCTGGATAGCTTTTCAGGGTAGATAAAAATATCCAAAAATCATTTTCAATTCAACTAGCAGAAGATCCACATCTGATGCAAAAATAAAACCACTTCCATTCTTTCTCTCATTTTGGTGAAATGAAATCTAGATCTGTCTTTCTTGATCCTTTTAGATGTTATGGAACAATTTAAAAAAGCCACCATGATTACCAGAATGTTGCAAACACTTAGAATTTATAAAATATTTGCAGGGGAAGAGCATACTGGGTTTTTAAGAAACCTGCAGAAAACTTACTAGTCCCCCCTAAGTCTCATATAAGGAAACTAAATCTATTTTGCACCATAATAACTTCGATATCATGTTAGAATCTGAAAAGATGAATAACCTAGAAAAAGTAGTGAAAACTAATAGAAATAAAACTATAAATGTAAATGATACAAGATCAAAATAACAACATAGAGTTAGTCTTGACAAGAGAACTGCAAAAGCTAAAGAAGAAAAATAACATAAGGAGAAGGCAGGATCAAGACTTGTAGAATGCATTACCTCTAAGAGTGCATTGTCAAGAAGGTGCCAACATTGTATTGTAGTGTACATTTTGATTAAAATGGGAATAATATAATTCCATATTAGTAGTAGAGGTGTCATTCTTCTTGTCCTTGCCTTTTCTTTGCTCTTTATTCTTTTCATAAGTTGTTCTTCACCTCATTTTTATGTGAAGGAAGAGTTCCCCTTGCATTTAATTAAAGGAAATGTACTTTTGCACATTCTTTATTGATATCTCATGGTTTAGCCATCAAAATAGGTTCTTACATGATCATATGGTCTGCCAATTTATTTCATTGAAACTTTATGGTCTATAATATCCTTCTCTAGTTGAACCAGTCTATTGTTAACTTGCTAATATTTGTTTGGATACTTTGCCATTCCCTTTGCCTCAATTAAATCAATTACATCAACGTTTCCTCTTCATCACATATATGATAAATATGCTTCTTTATTAATCAAAATCATCCCTCTTGGAGATCGTGAAGGTTCTCAAAATTTCAATAAATGTGCATAACTCTCATGCCATGTAAGAGCATGTTTGGAAAACACAATTTGTTGATGAGACAAGGTGGAAACTAAACACAATTTTTCTTTGAGAAACCTATTGATTCATCATCTCAACATTTATCGCACCATCATATGGGAAAATGTTAAATCTTGTTTCAATTTTAAAGAATCTCATTGTGGTCTCTATTGCTTTTTAGAATGTTACATCAAAACTACAAATATTACACACCAATAATATCATGGATTAGGAAAATTAGAGAATTAGTATGAAAACATGATTAAGCCAATTACAAAAGACATTAAAACCATGTTAGTATAATCGTAATCACAACCAATAGGGCTATTGAAACAATGCAAAATAAATAATAAATTTGCAAAGCAAATTCTGAGGTTTTCACTAGCTAGACAATATCATATCACATGTGTGCATATTGGGGGATATTATATCCCCAAAATATGATGTAATATATTGAGAATATAATAGGGACATTGGGGCTTTACAAATTTGACAAAGGAATACAATATTTAGAGGTATTTTTTATTCAACAATATCTAAAAGCATGTAAGAAGTAGCGGGAAGAATCAATGACAATTTGAAATTTGAAAACAAATTTCCGAGGAAATGGCTAAGTAATGAGTTGGAAAAACCATTTTGATTTTCCAAAATTTGAAAACACACGGAAACCATCATTGAAGTGGAGGGACTTGCAACTTCAAGCCATTTACAGCTTCCAGAGCCACCCATGAATTTCAATCATAGGTGCACAACATTATATCTGTTCCTTTTCCACTTCCAGTTTTTGGTTCTTAGATTATTTTAATAGTCATTTTTATATTAAATCTCTTACCCCAAGTGTTTCATATCATTCAACTCATTTTTATATGTATACCCTGATAGAGTCTATAGAAGTCTCATTTTCATATGTAACTTGTTTCCTTATGCAATATAAGATGACTCTTGTGCTATACATTATCTTCTGCACATGGATCATGGACTATTTTTATTATTTTCAATGCATTCAAAGGGGTTTTAGAAGGAAGATTATCCACCATTGATGAGAATTTGGGTAATTATTTATTTATTTACATAGATAATTAAAAAGGGGTATCTCCCTTACAAGATGACCATCTAGTACATCCATTTAGATATGGTAAGATAACCATCAACTAATACATTGATCCTCTCACACTGAGAGGTAGAGAAAAGATCACCATTGTTTGCCACAAATTTGGAAAATAGAGTAATGTCCAGATTGGCTAGTCCTTCACGAAATATAGTTAGAGCTTGAGAAACTTTCTTCTTCTTGGCCACAACTTTAGCATAAAAAACTCCTGCAATAAAAACTTTTTAGCGGTCTATTTTCATTTGCATCATAGCCACTGAAACAACATGTTTATAGTCATCACACAAAAATGCATACGCCATCCTTGAAGCTTGGTAACATTCTCCAAAGGCTTCATCCACCGTGGTAAGGAATATTTCGAATAAGACTCCATTGTGGAAGTGTCTGGATGAAATTGGCCCAATGACTTGCTTGATCGCATGTAATAGGGATTCATCTTGGAGCTTGAACAATATTCTCAACTGATTATCAATGTTGTTCTCCCCACAAATATAATATATATTGAAGAGAACTTGTCTTTCCATACTTATCCCTTAATAAAGTCATAATAAACTACTGTTATTCAATATAAAACTTTGCATTCCCTACTCCTTTTATGGACAAGACCATCTCTTATCTCCTCTCTAATCAAGGAAATTTGAATCTCCTCCTAAAAACATACAAAACAAATTCGAGCATAATATATTTATTGTCTACTTGTAACAAGAATATATGTATTATAAATTGCATCTTAGGCTGAAAATAGATTTGTATTTGTCCAGCTCAGATAACTATGCTCTGCATTTCCAGAGCACGATCTAGATATGTGGATGGAAACCCACTGTAGCATATGGGAGCTTTCCCAATTTCAGAGAATAGTACTATTT